>PITA01033494.1:0-12680 GCA_004023965.1 Spilogale gracilis | reverse complement strand
GGTCACGGCCTCCCCCCCGGGTGAGGGCCCCCCCCAGCACCCCACTGCGGGGCGGGGCATCGTGGGTCACGGCCTCCCCCCGAGTGAGGGGCTCCCAGAGCACCCCACTGCGGGGCGGGGCATCGTGAGTCAGGGCCCCGGATAGGGGGCTGCCAGGTCCCATCCCAGGAAAGGGGGTCTCCAAAGGTGGTCTGGACCCCTAGGAGCTCATGCCCCCACCGAAGCCCTCAGTTCTTCAGCTTGGCCGCAGTCCGCTCGAGTGCAAAGTGGGGTGGGCGGGGATTGACCAGGGCGCCGGTTCCTGCACTGGGGACCTGGCGGTGGACCGGGGCTCACAGTTGGGTCTCGGCGTGCGAGGGCGGGGGGTGTTGGCAGCCTGACATCTCTTTTATGAGTTTGGCCCTTTCACACTGAAAGTTTCTGATAGACTGGGATGCACATCGGCCAGATTACTTTTGTTGTCTTTCAACATGTCTGTTTCCTAATGTTCCTGGTTTAAATGGATTAAAATGAGTATTTTGGGGTGCCTGGGTGGTTCGGTGGGTTAGAGCCTCAGCCTTAGGCTCAGGTCATGATCTCGGGGTCCTGGGATCGAGGCCCGCGTCCGCCTCTCTGCTCAGCGGGGAGCCTGCTTCCTCCTCTCTCTCTGCCTGCCTCTCTGCCTGCTTGTGATCTCTCTCTGTCAAATAAATAAAATCTTTAAAAAATGAGTATTTTGTAATGCAGCATTTTAATTTACTTATTTAGTATTTTTTTAACATTGTTTTTCCGGCAGTAGCTCTAGATGTTACTGTTGCTCTCTCACGGAGAGCGTCAGCTGCAGATCTGTAGCTGCGTCATCCCAGTGAGATGGAAACCTGTACCCTCATTCCCCTTACTCGCGGGCTCCGGACACTGGCTCTCCGGTTCCTGTCTGTGTCTTAGTGTTAGGAGCCAGCGGTCAGGCTCGTGTCCTCTGTCCCTCCGCGCATTTCCTCCGCCCAGTGCAGGCTTGCTCCCACCCCATCCTTTGTGTGGTTGCTGCCTGAGAAAGTGCATTCCTTTATGCCTTGACTACTGGTTATTGTCTCCAGCTACTTTTCAGTTGGGTTCAGAAAGGAGCACATCTGCATGGAAACGGGGTTCTGTAAGGACAGAATTACCCTCTGGGGGCTCTTATGGGGGATCAGGGAACGTCCTGTAGCAGTCTTGTAAGGCCGGTCTGCTGGCCACAAATTGCCTCCCATTCCCCGGCAGTGTGGGTCTCGCTGTTTTTGAAGGATGGCTTTGCTGCAGAGGATTCTTGGTTGGGGGACTTTTTTCTTTGACAAGTTTGAGTATGTTTGACTCTACCCATTGTTTCTGCTAAGTTAGCAGTTTCTTTCTGTAGCTCCCCTGTAAGTGAGGAGTCGGTTTCTGCTGCTGTTCTCGAGATTCTTTTGTCCTTGGCTTTTGGCATTTAAGCGCTGTTTCCCGTGTTCACTGGGATTCTCCTGGTGGGAGGTGAGTTCCTTGAGATTCCTGTGTCTGTCTCTGTCGGTGGCTATTTTCCAGTAGACTTGGGAAGTTTCAGCTGTTACTTCTCTATCTTTTCTGCTCCTTTCCTTCCTGGTACCCCGTTGCACATGTGTTGGGGCACTTCAGTGTGTCCAGTGTTTTCTCAAAGACTTCCTTTCTCATTCTTTTTTTGCTCTGTTCAGTTTTTTAGTTGTGCTTTCTTTTAGCTCGTGAACATGTTCATAATGGCCCCTTTCAAGGTTTTTCCTGATAAACTCAGTCCTGGTCACTCTCACAGGCGCTTCTGTTGCTGGCTTTTATTCCAGCGTAGGGGTCTGCTTTCCTGGTTCTTTGCATGCTCCGTCATTTTTTAGGGAGACAGTTCTGATAATGTAGCCATCCTGGGTGCTGTCTCCCAGACTCACCCCATGGCTCGTTGTTGGTAGGCTTTGTTTAGTGACCAGCAGATGATTCCATTAGACGCTTGATTCCCTGACCGCACCTGGCGGTTAAGTCCCATTAAATGCCACTTGAGGGCTCCGTGGGTCTCAGCCATCACCTGGGGCACGAATTGCTCAGCAAACTAGTGCAGTCACTGGGTGGCTCCTTTGAAGGCTGAGGCCTAGTTTCGGGGAGGGTGTTTGATACTTGTTCTGACCCCGGGAGGGCTCCTCCAGCTGCGTCATTCCCTGCTTCTCACCCACAGGCTGGCCTGAAGTTTATCTTGGTTCTTTCTGTAACTGCCTTTTGTCCACACCCCTGCTGTTCTTGAGAGCCCCCTAAGGCCCGGCCTGCTCCACAGGTCCAAAGAAGTCAGATCCCTAGGGAAGAGTTTAAGAGCGTCTGCCTCTCCCTCAGGGGAAGCCTCCGAGTCAGTGCCCCAGCTAGGGCAACGCCTGTCACAGTGAGTGCTCGCAGCCAGGCGGGGTGCTGCAGCAGCCTGAGGGCCCCTCGGCTTGCCTCTCTGGACCCCGAACCACCTCCACTGCAGGGGGCCCCAGTCTTAGTCCTCTGCCCAGGCTGGAGCCTCTGGCCCACAGCTAGGATTTGGGCAGAAGGAAGGCGCCCTCCTCTCACCACCCCCCACCCCAGGACTTAGCGTCACAACGGGTAGGATGAGGACAGAATGAGAAAGGCTGACAGCCTGCTCCCGGTGGGAGGAAACCTCTGTGTCCGGGAGCAGGAGGGTGCCCTGTGTTCTCCGCAGTGGCGGTCTAGAGTTCACCTACCGCTGAGTTTCGTAGGTGGTCTTGAGTGAGTGTTCCTGCCTTTGCTGTTTGCCTGGGGGACCATTTCCAAAAGCCTTAAATGGTTTTTCATCCTGCGGGGTTCCTCATGCTGTCCTGCCCTTTTGGGAAACCACATTTTTGCCTTTGACACCCCAGTTTTTAACCAGTCTGCTTGGAAGGTACAGGACAACAACGGGAAGTTTCTCATTTGGGGATTAAGTGGAAGCACCCAGCTCTCCAAGGCAGAAGAAACTGCTGGATCCTTGACGTAGGGCAGGGGTCCCACCCACGACTGATCTAAAGCCAGCACAGGCCAGATGTGGAGCTCTCAGGTGGATGGCAGGGGCGCCAGAACCACCACGGCTCCTGAGTGTCGGCCTAGAACCTCCCAAGTGTGCGTCTTCAGGGGCCTGGAAAGTCGAAGATGAACAGTCCACCCGGGGAGCCTGGTGCACCCGAGGCCTGCAGTCCCTGCCTCAGAGATGAAGGTCGGGCATCTAGAAGCACACTGCCTCCGAGAAGGGCCAGCACGGCCGCCAGCAGCTTCACGCGGGCAGCGCTTGGGGCTCATGTGGGAGAGCCGTGCAGGTGACGCGGGGCAGGAAGGACTTTGAGGCCACACCTCAGCAGGCTCCTCACCAGAGCTTCCCCGTCTTAAAGCTGCTCCTTTGGAAGCTGTTCAGGTGCCAGGCACAGTGCCCACCACGTCGGTTCCTCGGGATGGCAGCAGCTGGCCTCAGGGCCAGTCGTCCGGCCATCCATCCGCGCCCCTCTGCCCTCAGCCAAGCACAGTCACGTGGGAGAGTGTGGGGAGGAGGACTTGTAACAGAAGAGAAGACGGTTGTGGCCTGGGACAAGCATGGCCATTCCCTCCTGGCAGGGAGAGGGCAGGTGTGCTGGTACAGGGCACGAAGGAGGGCCATTCGGGAACCTCTGCGGGCTCCACGGCCCCCGCTGCCGCCCGGCGTCCGCAAACCCTGCTCTTGATGCGATGGGGCTCAGACCCAGTGCACCTACCCGGCAGGCCCTTCACCTGCTCCAGAGCTCCTTGTCCTTACTGTGCACACAGCTCGGAGGGGACCCTGTCCTCCCACAGGCCACTGCCCTTCCGTCTCCGTGCATTTCGAATGCTCTCCAGGAATGCTCCCGCTGTCTCACAGCCTGGGCGAGCCGCCACCGCGCAGGGCCCCTGGAAACCTCTAGGGCTGCAGGCGGGCTTGGGTAAGACACCACTGTGGAGATCCTGAGCTAGCTCGTCTCTTTTTGACTAGTTTCCTCTTCTGTTGAACATGCTGCCCTTCACCCAGCCCTGGGGCCCCTCGTTTTGGGGCCGGCTGTGATGAGAGCCCTCAGGCCTCCCACCTGCATGGCCACCCATCCTTGCTCACCGCTCTGTGTGACTCACCTTTATGGTCCGGTTTCAAGCTGAGCTTTGAGTGTATCGTTTTCTAAGTGTATTTGATATCTATTCCAGAAGGGAAAAAGGAATCAGTGGAAAAATGTGAAATCCGAGTCAAGTCTGTAGTTCAGTGAGCAGGGAGGGCTGTATCAAGGCCGACTTCATTTGGCCAGATGCAGCATGGGCTCTGAGTTTTCTACTTAGTTTATCCCCTCCGTGTCGTTAGAAGACTACCTTGCATCCCGAGTGAAGCCGACACAGACCCATAGGTTGGTAACATCAGTCAGACGTAAACGGCTTTAAACCCATAGAATCAGGACTGTTTCCAGCTAGGATTTGAGGGACAGGGTGTGGGGTGACTTTGTTTTGCATGTCACCTTTTATCAAGAACTTGGATACCATGAAAAAGAGAACCTTCTGAGAAAGGGGATGCGCTGCTTCTGAACACATTTGAAGTTGACGTCATATTGACTAACTCCCAAATAGAGGTTCCTAAAAATGTGTAAGGTGAAGGAGACAAACCGCCCCAAGGTTCCAAGACTGTAGGAAGGAGCAGATCTGCATCTTAAACCCAAAACAGTCTTGTTTGACTTTGCACAAGAGCACAGATGTTTTTCCAGAAAGATGATGGAGACGGGGGCAGGAGGGAACCTGCAGCGTTTTCGTCCGGTGGGGAATCCCCGTGTCTGTGCCCACGTCCCCGGAGAGCACTGTCTGACGCTCTGGGACCTGGTCTAGCTCGCAGGTGCAGTGCGGTCTTCAGCGCGCCTACGAGCCCGCCGCTGCTCAGCCAGGTTGGCCTCGGCCCGGGAAGCCAGCACCGGCACGTCTGCCAGGACGCCATGTCAGGTGAGCCTTGTTAGCACAGAGACTCCGGGGCTTGACTGGTGGGTCCGTTTCTGTACAAAACGTCAGCCCTGACATGGGTCAGGGAAGACAACAGCACCGTGATCGCTGTCCGCGAAAGCTGCGCTGTGCGGGCCGGGCTCTCGGAGCGCTCCCCCCTCAGTGGGCACGCTCCGCTCCTCTCACTGGGAATGCAGCCTTCCGCCCGAGTCGCTTGGCACAGGGCCACCCCACCCCCTGCGGTCTTGGAGAGGTTTGCCCCACGGCCCTGGCGCCCAGCGTTGCTGGAAGGTTGACCCCCCTCGCGCCATGCTCCCGGCTCTGCTTAGGACTGGATTTGGCATGCCACTTCGTGTGCTGCTCTAAAAACCGTTAAGTCCCTTTAACGATGCTTGCAGAGCCCCTGCTCTCTGTGCCGTAAAACGCCTTAGTGCGGCTTACATTCTCGCAGGGAGGCATGGAGACTGGCTGTCTGGTGTCACAGTGTGCCCATACCTGTTTCCGCAGCCCCCTGGGGACCTGCAGGGCTGGCAGCGGTGGCCAGTGTGTGTCTAGGTGGTTTCCCAGCCGCCGGTTTAAATTCTGTCCCTTTGGAGGCGGTGACCTAACCCTATCCAAGTTCTGGCAGCAACATCTGAACTGTTGAAGGGGTCAGAAGGGACGCTGGCCTCAGACTGAGACATTCTTGATCTGCTTTCTGCCCTGCAGTCCTGGGCGGGTCTGGTTTCCCCTCACACTGTTCTCTTAACAGACCTCGTCACAGAAAGCCGACAGGCGAACCTCCAAGAAGTTCAAGTATGACAAAGGTCATCTCGTGAAATCAGAATTACAGAAACTCATCCCTAAAAGCGATAGTGTTGCTCTGCCCAAGATCCCAGCGGGGAGCCCTTGTAACAGTGAGCCTCTGGGGTTTGCTGAAGACCACGGGCTGCCCCCAGGAAAGGGAGCTCGCGCTCCTGCCAAGCGGGAGGCCTCAGGGCCCCCCCTCGGACCCCGCACAGCCGTGGGCGACGCTGGCCCCGCAGAGACTGAGGACGGCCTGTGCCTGCCGGTGCCCGGGGCCCTTCCAGGAGAGGAGCCTCACGGCGGCTGCACCATGCAGGGTGGGTCGGCGGAGCAGGCCCCGAGGCCCCTGCTGCAGACAGATGACAGTGTCTTTCTGGACGAGGACAGCAACCAGCCGATGCCAGTGGGCCGGTTCTTTGGAAACGTGGAGCTCATGCAGGTAAGACGGGCGCCCCATGCAGGCTGCACAGTCGGCCAGCACTCCCCATTCCTGGCTGGCGCGTGGCACTGCCTCGGGACAGACTCCAATCCCCGCGAGGAGGAGATGCATCGGCCACCTGGGGGCCACTCCACCCTGGCCAGAGCAGCCAGCCGCTGCTGGGAGGCCTCTCCTTCCTTGCTGGCCCTTGCGGGGGGGGGGGGGGGGCGGTGCTGTAGGACTCTGGGCCTCCCCTCTCAGTCGTGGGTGGGGAGCAGCCGCCCCACACTTGCTGGGCACCCTCTTCCCTCGGTCAGCCGGGGCGAGCGAGCCCTCCTGAGGGGTGCTGACCAGTGCACTGGGCTGGCAGTGGCTGAAGTGAGTGTTTTCTGCCTCCAAGGACCTTCCCCCGGCGTCTTCATCTTGTCCTTCAATGAGCAGACGAGAATTCAGGAAAATGCATTTTAGAGCCAAAGATGATGAAGATGACGACGATGGTGCAGAAATGTAGAGAATAAAGTACCTGGTGATTTCTTTGCATATATAATACAGTTAATAGTTTGACAGTTTAGCAGGTGATTTATATCAAGTCTGCCTCCCAAGAAGATGTATTGTTAACTGTTAACCAGACGCTGAAACAGGTCGTGAAAGCCCTCGTGCCGCACGCCAGGTGCCTGGAGCGTTGACACCCATGGCCCAGAACCGTCTCTGGGACTGACCCGCCGCTGCTGCAGGCTGGTGTTTGTGCGGCCCTGGCGATGGCGTGAGTCCCCCGAGGCGCTCGGGTGTAGTGGGAGAGACCTTTCTGGAGAAAACTCCTCACTTAAGCTCTTTAGTTTTGATAAGACATGAGTTTATTTTCCATTATCAAAATTTGATCATTCTTGTGATTGAGTCAATGCCAGTTCTTAAAGAACTCTTCCTATATATGGAGCTAATGTATACCTTGGAAATTCGCAGAGTACGTATGAGAAAGAAATAAAATGTATTTTAAGACATCTTTATTTTCCTAAAACTCTATTCCTTTCTAAACTATTTGAGTGCCAAGCAGAGAAAGCGAATCCTTTCCTGTCTCCTGTCGTCAGGCCGGGTCAGCCCTTGTGCTCGTTCACGGGGGGGACGACACCCTTGAGTGGAGAGCTGGGGCTGCTCACTAGAAGGGACGCGGCACCCCCCATGTAGAGTGTGGGATTCCTGGTGGTCCACGCAGTCCTCGCCCCATGTGGTGGCGAGGCCAAATGTCCCCAAGGGCTATGCCCTCCTCCGTGCTGTAGTGAGTCACAGCGTTGGGGAGAGGGAATACCAGGAGGGAACCCGGGTCCCCCGTGACCAACACAAGGAGAGAAGCTGCCTCCAGCTCGGGCGGATGGGGACTGAACCGCCCACCAGGAGCCATGGTGTCTCCTTGAGCTGTGCCCCCACCCTAGTCCGCACCCTCAACCTCGGAGCGAAAACCAATGTCCTCCCTGCAATGCCTTGTCAGAGGATCTGAAGTAGCCCAACGCCGCCGCCTAGCCCACATCGCTGACCTCCACCTCCGGGGAGAAGGGCGAGGGCAGGCCTGGAAGAGCTCGAGACCACCGCCCTCTAACCTCACAGCAGCCCCTTGTGGCTTTGTTCCCTGCTGTGCCTCAGTCACCGCCACACTTGATCTCAGGTGTGGGTACAGAGGAGAGTTGGCACGTAGGGGGTTCCGGACCAGCCGCAGTCAGGCACCCACTGGGGGTCTTGGAAGGGACCCCTGCCAGTAACAGACATTTCTAGAAACACGCTCTGACGTGGGGTCATCACACGATGGCGTGCCCGTGGTTGGGGGAGCAGTGTGGAACTAGGGACAGCCGTCCTGCCATGGCCGCACTGCAGCACCCGCTGTGCAGGGGACCCTCCGACCCGCTCCCCCAGGACGCAGAGAAGCCACAATACTCACGGTCCATTTATCACAGGGAAGCAACACGGGGCAAAATGCCGGAGGAGCAGCCCTCCACGGTGGCTCTCGGCAGCACGGATGCAGGCTTCGTCCTCTGGGCACCCGGGAAGCTCCCCTCGGCCTTACTGGGGTCACATAGGCTTGGAGTGCCCATCCGGGATTGAAACCCCCTCCAACGCCCCGTCTGACCTCATCAGCCACTGCCTTGGTCACACCCCTCACTGCCCCCCCCCATCCTGTACAGCCGGCCCCCGTCCTGGCTGCCACCAGAGGCTGGCTGCAGGACCGAGGTCTGGAGGTCCTCCCTCTGCAGCCTTGCCAACCAAAGGGCCCACAGCAAGCAGAGAGCCTGCCAGTACCCGGGACCTCGTGCCCAGGGGTCATGGCAGTTCTGCGGCCCCAGATTACCAGGCTCTGCACTCCCAGCCCCTAGAATTTTCCCTCCCTTCTTTTGTTAAAAGCAAAGTCCACACCCCTATTTTGCAAAGAGGCTGTGCTACCTACTCGAACTTGGGAGTCTGAGGGTGACCTAATGGCCAGTGGCCCCCTCCCGTCTGTACCCAGCACCCAGGTCAAGGGCCCTGAAATAAGCAAAGTCAAGTGCATGGCAACCAGGAGAGCCCGCAGCCCTTGCTGGAAGTCAAAGACCGGACTCCGCATCCTGCCTCCCGAGGGGACGTAAGTGCCCGTCAGGAGGGTGAGAGGACCTCACAGAAGGCAGCGGGGGTGGCAGCAGGAGTCCCAGCAGATCAGATCTCGGCCCAGGCAGCCGGGCAGCCCCCGCACTGCTGCTGGGCTGGAGAAGGGGGGTCCGCGGCACCGTTGGGCGGAGACACTGTCCGGACTGGGCCTGCTTCCCGACACACCCCCCGGGGTGCGCTTCCCCGAGCCGCCAGGCAAACACCCACTGCTAGGGTCCCACACGCAGGACTGGCTCAGCCTAAGACACCTCTGTTTCAGTGAAGAAAATGGAATGATCTGCGTCATTTTTTAAAAATCACTGACCCTTTTATTTTTATTCTCATTTTTATCATTCCCAGAGAGTGCCAACTTTCGACACATCTACTTCTGAAAAATCTTTATTGGTTTTTACGATTATACAAAAGTAAAAATTCAAATATTACAATCTGTAGGACTTTAAGAAGTCCATTTTAAAAGATTATGAAATAAGCACTTACTTAAAAAACTTCAAGTTTTACAAAATACATGGTTTAGAAAATTAGCCCTTTCTAATCGAGCGTCCCCCCGCCGCGTCCCCAGGGTTACTGTCCCGTGGGCACTAACACGCACGTGTGACGCATGCACAGTCACGAAACCAGGTCCCACTCCGCGTGGTGAAGCCACTGACACACGGCCGCCCGTTTCCGTACAGAAACACACCAAAGCATCCATGGGAAAGACTGAATCACGACATCTGACCATTTCTGTTTCACAAGAACAGCAATTTCCGGTGGTTCCACAGGGAACCACAGTCAGCCCTTCCCCTACGGCCACACACTGGAGGGTCCTCCGCTCTCTGCCACCAGAAACGACACGTGACGCATGTCCGTGCACGTGCTTTATGGAACACAAACCCTTGGGAGCCACCCGAAAAGCCCAGAGGACAGAGCTCTGCACACCCAGCCGAGAGCGGACACACACGACTTGTCCCTCAGGCCAGCGCGTCCACATCTGGCCTGACGCCGGCCCAGTGAGGAGGCCACCCTGCGCGCACACGGCCGCGGGGCCGTCGGGGGCCCCCGGGCTGATGACAGTGCCTTGTCCCCGCCCGCCCGCACGCGTCCCGGCCGTGCAGCAAACGGGCCCTCTGGCGCTGGGGCTCCCAGCGGCGCAAAAGTCAATTCAGAAATGTAGTGGGGACCTCTGTGGTCTCACGAAGCACTGGCATCACGCACACGCCCGGGGAGGAGGCGCGCGGCCCGTCACTGGCACTTGCGGGCCGGCCGCCGCCTCTTCGCCTTGGGCTGCGGTCTGTAGATCCTCCCGGGGTCGCAGCCGAGCTTGTGGGTGGTCTTCTTATGGCAAGCGATGTGAACCAACTTCAGGTTCTCCACGGTGAAGAGCAGGCCGTAAAAATACTCCCAGGCCACTTCCCTGCCGTCTCGCTGTGTGACAGCTTCAGCCAGCGCGGGGACGACCGTGCGCTTCTTCTCTATTCTGCAAAGGAAGTCAGAGCCCATCACTGGGCGCCGCCGCTGTCCCGCGGCCCCGGCCGGACATCTGCCCCAACAGCAGAGACACTCCATCTGGCTTCGGCCACTGCAGCGGAACCACGCCCCGGCATGGGGAGCTTAGAGGAAAAGAAATGAGCACAACGGTTCCAATTTCAAAAGGAGCCACACTTGGAAACACCCCGAAGGGTCAGCGTGGCAACGACACCTCATGTCGCTGTCAGCGGGAGGAGGACTGGTGGACGGTCCACCGGGCATCACCGCACACGCCAGGCCACTGGCTCGGCCTGGAACCAGCAACCTGGCTGTGTCCCGTAAGGCGATGGGGTCCGTGCACACCTTTAAGCCCTGGGAAGGACACAGGAAGGAAGGGGTGGATCCCAGTATCCTCAGTCCCCACCAACGCCAATCCTCGCAGTGGTGCAGGAGCGAGCACCCCCCAGCAGAACCCCAGAAGGAAAGCCCTCCCCGTAGTCCTCCTGGAGAGCGTCGTGGAAAGGGCTGACGTCTGTCTCTGCAACCCTAGCCCCACGCTTGTGTGTGTCCGTACCGCTCGGTATGAGCCTGTTTGGCTTATAAACAAGCCATTCAAAGCGTCAAGGGACGGAAGACCACAGGCCCGCAGTGGGGAGTGCTGGCGGACCGAACCGCACAGACTTGCGTCCTACAGCACAGAGAAACGCCGGTAAGACGGAAAAGTAGTACATACTCGAGATCGCTGCCAGAAACGGAGACATCCACGCTTGACCGGCCAGGGTGAGCCACCGGCTGCAGTGCACCGGGGCTGCGGTCCAGAAAGGGGCCCAAGGGGAGAGGCGGGGAGGTGGGGCTGAGACCCCACTGCAGCCATGAGTGCAGGAAGGGAAGTGGCGGGGAGCCCTGGGCTCTGGGGCAGGAGAAAGAGCCACCCCGTCGGCTACCTACTGCAGCATCCCTCACCCCAGAACAGCAGCTTGTGGGGGTCGGTGTGGCCGGGCTCCTGCTGCCCTGACCCACTCCCGTGGCTGTGCTGGCTGGACACCCGACTGGGGGCAGGGCTTTCTCCCCAGGCAGCAGCGCCCAGGGAACAGGCCCCAGCGAGCAAGCGCGAGTCAGGCCTCCACTGCAGCCACGTGGCCGAGGCTTATTCAGCCGTGGGAGGGGTCAGGAGGACACACAAGGGGCAGGCGGCGGGTGACAGGATTTGGGGAGCACCCAGACCATGACCATTTCCACAGTCACCCAGAAAGCCCGGACCCTCAGTCCACCGTTCACAGACACACAGCCCGACCTCACGCCGCCACACGTGTACGAGCCAAGCAAGAAGTTAACACTCAGTGGTTTCAGAGGCACTGAAAGTCCTGGCTGTTAGGCAGAAACAAATGCAAAACCACTGTGCGGGGACGGGACACGTGAGCACACAGAGCATCTACAGACACAACCCGCCAGGGAGGAACTCGGAGCCCAGACACACTGACATCACAAGGAGTGTGCCACAGCAGACGAGGACCCTGAGAAAGACCCAGGCTACAGCCTCTGAAACAGACAACTGAGAACTCGGGGAGGGCTCCCCGAGACCACCCCCCTCTTCCGACGCCAACCGTCACGTCCGGGGCTCCCCGAGACCAGCCCCCTCTTCCGACGCCAACCGTCACGTCAAGGGCTCCTCAAGACCATGCACAGGTTTGACAGTTTACTCAACAGGCTCGTTAGACCCTGGACGCTGTTATATTCCCACCTGTGGTTTATAGTCACATGAGAATGCAAATTAAAATCAGCCGGGGAAGGGACCCATAGGGTAGAGTCCAGAAAAGTTCTGGGTGCAGAGCTCGCGCTGCCCTCTCCCCACAGAGGGCACAGAGCCCCTTTGGCAGCAGTGGTGAGCACACGTGCAGGGTGGCTCCGAGCAGGGAGGCCTCCCGGGCCTGGTGTCCGGTCTCTGTTGGGACTCAGACAGGTGGGCATGGCTGGCCACCTGGTAACAGTCCCAAAGCCCCATGAGACTCACAGCCCCCATCCCAATTACACTGCTAGACTGCACAGTGAAGCACGGTCCCCAAGGGAACAAAGACCTCACAGGCAGGACATTGCAATGGCTTCGAGGTGACCTCCCAGGGCCGATGGGGGGGGGGGGATAGGCCACACCTCTCTTTGGACACACCCAAGTTCTTTACCGCTGAGCTCGGGTTTGTGAGTTCAAGCCCCACACTGCATGTGGGGATTACTTAAAAATAAAATCTTCGGGGCGCCTGGGCGGCTCAGCTGGTTGAGCGACTGCCTTCGGCTCAGGTCATGATCCTGGAGACCCGGGATTGAGCCCCGCATCGGGCTCCCTGCTCGGCGGGAAGCCTGCTTCTCCCTCTCTCACTCCCCCTGCTTGTGTTCCCTCTCTGGCTGTGTTTCTCTCTGTCAAGTAAATAAAATCTTTAAAAAAATAAAAATAAAAATA
>PITA01033492.1:0-12928 GCA_004023965.1 Spilogale gracilis | reverse complement strand
AAAAAAAAAAATCTAAAAAAAAAAAAAATCAGTAGAAATCTATCATTTTTATGAAAATTTTTATCTTCTTTTCTGCTGATAATAGAACCTAGTATTTTCTCTAGTTATTCTAAAATTCATAAGCAATGCTTATTTGCTGAGTTATAGTTCAATATTTTAAAATGGGAATACCAAAGCCCCCTATTTGTGCTCCAGATCATAATGCCACCTGTACTTGTATTGTCCAGGAAACGTGCTACACAGCCTGAAACTGTCTCTTCAGAAACAGTTTTTTTTTTCTTTAATTACTGCATATAAAGGGTGCCTGAATGGCTTGGTTGGTTAAGCATCTGATTTGTGAATTTGGCTCATGTCATGATCTCAGGGTCATGAGATAAGCCCTGTGTGGGGCTCCACACTGAGCACGGCGCTTGCTTGAGATTCTCTCTGTCCATCTCCCTTGGCCTCTTTTCCCCAACTCACACTCTCTCTCTTAAAAAAAAAGAAAAAATACTGTGTCTCATTAACAGTTATGACCAGCTCAATCACAGTTCCTGACAGTATTATCTTCAAATAGAAAATTACTTCTTGGACTGTGTTTAAGGGGACACTTAAAGATACTGTCAAGGGTTCCTAATGTTGGTAAATGGATACCAGTAGGTGTGTTTTTTGTATGGTAAGGCGTTCATTCACTGGGGACTGCTCAGGAATGACCAAGTAGACAAAAAAATGGCACTGGTCTCAGATTGGTTTTCCTTGTCCAGGGGTGGGGGGGCATTTAGAGTTGGATTTGGGGGAACAGAGGCATGATGTTGAGTGAGAGGGCTCTTGATAAGCCAGGAGTATCTCCTAGGCTTAGGGATGCTAGAATGAAGCCAAAATTTGGCTGCACTCCTAGAATATAACTTACAGTGAAAAAACACACCCTTATTTGTACATACTTGACCTTAAACAGAAATGTGACTTGGCCATAGGGCAAGCAGCTTCTGGCATGGAAGGAGGGAAAAAGGAAAAGGGAATGGAGGCTAAATGTGTCAGCCTCTCCCTCCTGTCCCCGGGGCCACCATCAGTAACTAGTCATGGCACCTGTGCCTTTGGGCCTTCTCAGAGTCTTACGGTCCTTTAGCAGTCTCTAGGTGGCGGCCACCTAGACCTTTACAGTAGCCGGTCCGTCTGCCCCAAGGTGGAATGCATCAGCCATTCCTGTTGAAGTGTCTGCTCTGTGGTTGAAGGATGATTCCTGATAGAATCTATCTCTTTGGAAGGCAGTTTCCCAAGTCACTTTGGGATGGGGCATTCTGCAGAGCAGCCTGCCCTTCTTGGTGGTGCTGCCAGCTTCCTGAAGCCGAGCCTGCCAATCAGTTACCCCGAGAGCTTGGGCTTCCCTGCACCACGGGAGGGATTGGAGCCATTGTGTGTTGTGCGTGGGGCATGGACTTGTTGCTCCTGCCTCTACTGCCTCACTGCGCCACATACCCGGGATCTAGAATATCAATGTTGGCCATGTGAGCAGTTACTTTGGAGCTCCATTGGCCCTTAGGAGTCACCAGGTTCAGGGATGGGGAAACCCGGGATGCTGTAAGGGCCAGATATCTGACATGGAGGCGGGCCCAAGGGCCACTGTGGCCAACTGAAGGCTTCTGGGCACCCTGCTCTCATGGCCGGCCCAGTGCTGCCAGATCTTACAGACCAACAAAATTCAGATTTTTTTTTAAGATTTTATTTATTTATTTGACAGAGAGATAGAGAACACAAGTAGGCAGAGAGGCAGGCAGAGGGAGAGGGAGAAGCAGGCTCTCCGCTGAGAAGGGAGCCCGATGCGGGGCTTGATTCCAGGACCCCAGAATCATGACCTGAGCCGACGGCGGTCACATAACAGACTGAGCCACCCAGGAGCCCCAAAATTCAGATGTTTTTTATATCTGAAATCTTTAGACACTGTACGCACACAGAACATGTCTTTAAAAGAAGAAACCACAGGGGCGCCTGGGTGGCTCAGTTGGTTAAGCGACTGCCTTCGGCTCAGGTCATGATCCCGGAGACCCGGGATCGAGTCCCACATCGGGCTCCCTGCTCGGCGGGAAGTCTGCTTCTCCCTCTCTCACTCCCCCTGCTTGTGTTCCCTCTCTGGCTGTGTTTCTCTCTGTCAAATAAATAAAATCTTTATGTGAAAAAAAATAAAAAATAAAAAATAAAAGAAGAAACCACGATTTGGTCTGTTTTTAACAGAGGCAGATGATCATGTAACCTCTGGGATCCCAGATTTCTGGCCTTGAGGTCTGGTGCTCTTCCTGTGGGCTTCCAAGGCTATGTGTTTCTCAGAATGTGTGTCTTCCAAAGCATGGACTTCTGGGTGTTGTGTGGCAAGCAGGGCAGGTCCCGTGTGCTCTGAAATGCATGCAGCCCACAGCACGGCCTCTAGGGCAGTAGACGATGGGCCACTCAAAACACTGCGGCCTTTCCATTTTACACAGAAAGCTGGGACTCTGCACTAATTGAACATTTGTCGTCAAAACAGCCTTCCTTTAAAACACTGAAATGCCTTGGTGCCCAGAGATGAACTCTCTGGAAAAATGCATTTTAAACCTTCTGAGCACATGCCATCAAAACTCTGTTCTGCCCCACAGTCCAGCGCCCAGTCATCTCCGATGGACCCGCGTGCACCCAGGTCTACCGGGAAACTCATTTGAACTTCACTTATCAGCATGACATGGTATAAAATATTAGACTTTGCTCCAGGATGTTCTTCATGCTTTCTGGTGCATCCGGTGTTGCTTCAAAAGCAGCTTATGCTTAAGAGTCTGCTTTGACTGTGTCATCAAACACTGAAAAACACGTGATTTGTTTTTTTTTCTTTTCTCTCAGGAAGCTGACAGCTGGGAAATCATAGAAGGGCTGAAAATAGGCCAAACCAATGTCCAGAGACCAGACAAACATGAAGGCTTTATGCTGAAGAAAAGAAAATGGCCTTTAAAAGGCTGGCACAAGGTACCATTTTCATCGTGTTCACCTTCAGATCATTGTCATAGAGAGGATCTTACTTGGTGTCATTGTGTAGCTATCGAAGCGTATGGTTGCATGTGTAAAACTAATTGTCACAGCCTTTTTTTTTTAACCATATTGGCTTCAACCTACTGCACCTATTTAAGTCCAAGATCTGTAATATCTGTATGCAGAGAAAACACATTTTATATCATATTTAAATTCCAGCTTGTACATATTGTCTACTCTGCTGTTTTTCATATTAAGATAATATGAATATTAAAAAATAATATGAATATGTGCTTATTAAATATTCTCTGAAATGAGTTGTTTTTAAATGCATGCATATGTTCCCCTCGTTGGGTTTTTATTAGATATTCCACTGTTATTGAATCAATTCCCTATTGCTGGACATGGAGGATATGTCTGATTTTTTTTTTACTGTTATGATGTTGTGATGAACATCCTCATACACAAATTTCTACTTAAGTCACTGGGGTAAAGTCTGGGAATGCTTGTCACCAGTGCAAACTAAAGGTTGCACAGTCAGTAATCTTGGAAGTCTGTTTACTGCCCTTGAAAGTATGTGGTTTATCCTTCTCTCCCTCACCCCACATCCTTCCTCTGCCTTCCGGTTTTAATTATGGAGAAAATATTGTGTACTACACTGTTGCAATTACCTGAGTAACGAGAATGTTAAGAAGGAGGAAACTGTCCTCCATTTTCAGTATAAGCCCTTCGACAGACCGCCAGCACCTTCTCTGAAATCACTGGAAGAACAAGTTCATCTGCTTGACACATTTGCCAGTGGATTTCATCTCAGAGCAGATGGATCCAGTGGCCCAGATGGCTGGGTGTTGGCTGTCCAGTGGCCCAAAGCAGGGACATTATGGATTAAGATCCTTAGGAAATACATTGTTTGCCATTTAAGGGAAAGACTTAAAGCTAACAGAGGGGAAATGTTGCCCCACTCCTCTGTCTCTGAGGGTGAAATTAAAAACAGGTCCAAGAGGCTTCTGACTGCTATCCTTTCTCACTTGTCAGAAGCATCTTCAGTCTTCCCTGAACCCATAATATTATCCCAACACCAGGAATTTCTCTCTACCTTTATTCTCCCTTGGATTTTGGTCACCTGGCCATACTCCTTCCTAGAATCACCTTTTGTTTTTCATTCTGGCCTCAGCACTATTCCTCGAATCAGTGGCCTTGCTAATCTCTTCCCCTGTGATCACACAATAGATTATCCCTGCTAACATTCTTTGATAGGTAGAAATGGAGAAGTAGAAGAAAAAAGTCAAAGAAACCTATATTCTATGAATCGCTAACTTTAATTTAGCATTCTCAGGTCCTCATTTCAGCAAAAGTGGCTTTGGTTCAACAGCCACTCTTTCTGGGCCATGCCTCTGAGCATTTTTCTATGTGAATAGTAGGAGGTTCTCACTTGCATTGCATCAGTCTCTAACGTCACAGATGATTATTCAAGCAACACCATATTTGATTGCCCAAGTCATGGGTGATTATCAAGTGTTTCTCCTCTGTGGAGATCCAAGACTTACTTATTGCCCCTAGTACCTGTGTCGAAGAGGTTTTCCTGGCCTTCTCTGAGTTCTGGGCAGAGTATTATCTGAACCTGACCGCCTGCCACTGTGGCAGCTGAGTGTTCCCGAATCACCTAAAACCTTCCCAGCACAGTAATTTTCCAGCAATAGAAAGACTCTTTGCATCTGCAGACTGTAGCAGCGCATTGGACCCATTGTTCGATTGGGTCCTGAGAGCTGTTTGTTTGCTTATGAATTGCCAGGAAAAGGCAGCAGAGTGTTCCTGAGTGTTTGGGAAGCAATGATGGCTAGGTTCATTTGGATTGGACCAGGAGCATCTTGGAGGAGACTAGAACTGCCAAAAATCTCTCTCTCTCTCTCTCTGTCTCTCTTTGACCTTAAAGTAATTCAGAAACAATTTTTAATCTCTTTTAATAATATAAGAAATGTAAGCATTTTGCTAAGTGGAAATGCAAGTATATTGCTAAAGCTCCTTCTTAAACTTCCAGATAATTTCTTACTCATAGATCTAGTTCTCTGACTCCTGTACCAGACTTGAGCATTTTCAGGAATTTTCCATGGTATCTAGAGAAATATAGGAGATTATATCCAGGGTGAAAAAAGTCCCTCTAGAGAAGCTCCTCACAAAATCACTGAGACTTCAACTGAGTTCTTCTCATTTCTCACTTTCAGAAACACCCCAGTGTGATTCATTCAGAAAGTCCTGACTGTGGATGTGAGATTCCACCTCCCCGACCCCACTTCCTTCAAGGAAAACCATGGCAAAAGATTGCATTCCCACTGGATTGTGGGTTAAAACAAACAAACAAACCAACCAACCAACCCTGGTAGACTGATGAGATGGAACTCAGGCTCAGATTTCCCAACCAGTTAATGACCAACAATGACCAGGTGCACTGAATTCAAATACATGGAAATGATCAAACATAGTGATTGTTAAATGCCAAGCCACATTAGACACACACTTGTGACTGTTCTGTATAATTCAAAATGCACCTGGTAACTGGGGGTTGTTTGGTTCTTGCAGCGTTTTTTTGTCCTGGATAATGGAATGTTAAAGTATTCAAAGGCACCACTCGATGTAAGTAGCACGCAGGACATGTTTCAAAGATGGTTTTAAAGTGAGTAAACATCACCGCTGTGCAAGCCTTGTGACGTAGTTCCCAGCTTTGTGCATTTGTGTGCCTGTAAGATGTAACAAGCTCCCAGACTTCCATATTCCGGGCAACGTGTGTTTTATGCTTATGCTCACACTAGCATAAAAATCTCTAACTGGAGCATGAATATTTAATTTAACAATCGTGATGGATGTCCTTAAGAACAGAAGGTTAATCCTCTGCGTGATACACTAATCAAATGACCCCTCTGTCTTGGAGAGAAAACCCAAACAGACTTTTTTCCCTGCATCTCTCTGTAAGCTATGCTTTATGTACTTTTTTTTTTTTTTTTTTGAGATTTAAAGCAACCTTTGTTCTTATCTATATCCTTCTGAAACCTGTCTTAGGAACTTCATTTCTGTTTCACGCATCCTTTTATCTGGGGAATCCTAACTCACTAACATCATTGCTATTATTTCTCTTGAAGATGGAGTTATTTGCATGTAAAATTGGAAGGCGCCATCAGTCTTGTCAGTGTGGCATAGGGAACTCAGGGTTCCGTTTTGTCCCCATCCCTTTCATCGAATCAGCTGTGTCCTTAATCAGATGAGGGCAACCAGAGGAAGCAGTGGCTGCTCTGAGCTCTCTGTCCCAGCTGCCCAGTTCGGCCGCAGCAGCTGGCTTCTGGTTGATTACTTGGGGGACGTTCTGGGTTGTGGGTCAGAGATTGACTGTAGTTATTTTAGGAACCACTAAACATCTTTTTGGGGGATATAAGCTGTGAAATCTAGAATTATGAAGATTAGCATGTTTTTAAAGATTTTCTTTATTTGACAGAGAGATCACAAGTAAGCAGAGAGGCAGAGGAGGAAGCAGGCCCCCTGCTGAGCAGAGAGCCCGATGTGGGCCTTGATCCTAGGACCCTGAGATCATGACCTGAGCTGAAGGCGGAGGCTTAACCCTCTGAGCCACCCAAGTGCCCGAAGATTAGCATTTTAAATTATGTCAGAAACAGGACTGAGAAACGAATAGCCTTGGGGAACCTGGCTAGTTGGTAGAGCATGTGACTTTTGATCTTGGGGTCATGAGTTCAAGCCCTACACTAGGTATAGAGATTACTAAAAAACAAAGTTAAAAAAAAAAAAAGAAAAAGAAATGAATAGTCTTGTTTATTGAAATTGGTGGTAAGTCACAGCAACTTCAACTGTCCTCAGATTAAGGACTTTGACCATTTTCTCTTTGTAAAGGAGATGTGGTATTCCATCTCCCGTAGATAAGTTGAAGATTCCATTACACTCACTTCAGTATGGAAACACAGAAAATCATATATCCTTGTAGCCTATTTACTAGTCTTCTGACTTCAGATTCAAAAGGGGAAGGTCCATGGAAGCATTGATGTCGGACTCTCGGTCATGTCAATTAAAAAGAAAGCTCGGAGAATAGACCTTGACACAGAAGAGCACATCTATCATTTGAAGGTAAAGTCACTTTTCAATAATTTGAGACTAGAGAAGAGTTTCTCTGCCATTATCAAGGGAATTCATTTCCTGTGTCAGTGGTAAATCAGAGATTGGTTTCACCCTTACCATTTCCTCTTATTCTTTGGGTTAGGTGAAATCCCAGGACTGGTTTGATGCGTGGGTCTCCAAACTACGCCATCATCGATTGTATCGGCAGAATGAAATTGTCAGGTCACCGAGAGATGCTAGTTTTCATATATTTCCTTCAACTTCCACAGCTGAATCCTCACCAGCTGCTAACGTTTCTGTTGTGGATGGAAAGGTATGACTTCGTTATATGAAAATCAACCTGAAAATTGTTTGGGAAGATATATAGGCACATCACTGCATCTCGTTTAACAAACCAGAAAGAGAAGGTTTATTTTGTCAACTAACCCTCAGGACAGTAGTGATATTGGGCATCAGAGTTAATTACAAGTATAGATTAGGTGGAAATGTGGATCCCCAAGAGAATTACCAGTTACTTGTCCTTTCTATGAATAGACCACATACTAATTTTATGTGACTTTGTAGGGATATTAGGAAGTAGAGTGAACATTTGGCTAAGCAGCATGTAGAAATTGGTGGTGATAAGAAGACCACAACATTTTAAAAATGACATTTGCTTCCTTGCCTTGAGCTATACTATATAACACAACCCAGAGAGAGACCACTGAATTTCCCAATGAGGTTAAGGTAAATTGGCTAGAGACTATGACCCTAATATACATAGTAGACCATTTGAATGACTACGCACTGTGTTAAGCATTTGACATGCACTCTTCTCTAATCTTTAATATATCCCAAGCTCAGAAACAGTAAAAAAAAAAAAAAAATTGTTTTCAAATGTGACATAGCCGTTAAACAGCTGAGCCGGAATCTGAATCCTCACCTCTCTGTTTCCAAAATCCATGCCCTTCCTGTTACACCAGGTACCAGATTAAGGGAGGCTGAAGTTGTTCTTTGGGCTGCATTAAGAGTTTATTTTTTACATGGCTGAAAAGCTAGAGGTGTTACCTGTTAAAAGCAAGGTAAAGACAAGATGAAGGGTGACCACCATTTCTGCCTTTGACTTGATAATTGTTTTCTGAACCATAGCCATGTTGTGGTGCCCAGGGGTGTTCCAGCTCCCACTTGGCACCTGCCATTGAGAACACAGACATCTGTGAGTAACTGGCTGCCATCAGGAATTGGGTTTAAGACCCTCTCAGTGAAGATTCTGCTCTTCTGTGTTTTCTTACTTAGGGATATATATATTTCCAGGTTTCCTTAGCATAACATTGAAAAGCCTCATGAAATCTGCAAGAGCAGTCAAATCAGATGAAATGAAATACTATCGTATTCACAAGTTAGTATTTCAATGGAAGTTACTTAAGTAATTTTTGTTAAATCCCATCAATCGTATTTCACAAGGCTCTCATTCTGGTTATAGTTTTGCCAAGGATTTTTCAACTAATGTCATCCTCCTAGGAACAGCGTATAGATTTTACCCTAATACTAAAAGTGAAGTGAAAAAGAAGGAACCAGGAGGTCAGAGGGTAGGAAGTAGGGTGCTTACTGAGGAACCTAACACAAGATGACTAAGATCATCCTCTGGTTTCTCTGGGCACCCTGTATTCTCACCACAGAATAGGATGAATCCCAGGCTTCATCCCAGATAAACAAGAAATGTATCCCAGATGGGTCTTTTAAAAATTTGAATGTTTCATCCTTTGGTTCTTCTGCTTCTACCTGCATCTTGGGCATAGACCATTGATAAAAGATATATTACTTTCATCCCTTGCGCTGCTTATTAAATAACTTGGGTGATAGCTGAGAATGGAGAACTGAAACCAGTTCCTCCCCACTGTTTGCCTTGGAATAAGAAAGCCCTTCAACTCTGGTTTTTGTAGAAGATTCGTTGCTGTAGTTATGAATGACATACGTCTAAGATATAACTCAGTGAAAGATTTCCATTACATTTCGCAAAATGCAAGAAAGAGTGAAGAGAGCTTTTTATCCCTTGCCTTGCATTCTAAGTATCAAATTATGAGACTCCTGAATGCTAATTGGTTTGTGGCTCTGAGTAGGTAATAAGTAAGTCTGGGTTTGCTAAGTATGTGTATCATTCGCGTTGTGATGATTTAGAAGAGGCAGGATCAATTACAATTGAATATGAAAGTCAGATATGGAGTTTTAAGTTGTTTTGGCTTTTTCAGAAGTAAGCTTATGCTCTTTCAACTGTTCACCGAACTCACTGCATTATCTCTTTACCTCCTGCTACTTTATTTCACATAAAATCCCTTTACTAGAAAGTATATCAGCTGTAGGTAATAATAATTTGCTGAGACTATCTTTTTATATGTTACAATTTTTAATATGCATCCAAAGCACTGCAGGGCTGCTTGGTGGTGGGTAACATATTTAGGAATCACATGTGGCGGACGAGGCCTTGAGCTAGTGGTAAGGGATGGAGCTTTTGGGAAGGACCGGCCTTCTGTCCTGAGTTAAAGGCACCGCATAAGGACCCTATGTCAAGTAAAGCCTGCCTAGCCAAGTCAAACTCCTCAAGCTGGCAGGACTTAAGAGTACAGGCTATCACATTCTTAAGTGCTGTCCTCGGCCTTGCGTGGTAGAGACTCAGTGAGTGTTTTTCTTTATGAAGTTGAGCTTCGCAGACCATGTACAAGTTTAGCCTAGAGGCTTCTTTCAGATTTCGAGTGTGCCCTTTCTTCCTCTCTTTTCTGATGTCAATTTGAGGATACCTCAAAAAAAATTTTTAAATCACCTACACATACTGTTCCTGCTCACCCGTTGCTCCCCTTCGTTCATCGCAGGTGCCACCAAACAGCTTTCCGTGGCAGTCCCCCTTGCCGTGTAGCAACAGCCTCCCCGCGACGTGCACAACAGGCCAGAGCAAAGTGGCAGCCTGGTTACAGGACTCGGAGGAAATGGACAGGTGTGCAGAAGGTCAGTTCTCACCCCTGGTGGGCTCCCAGGAGAAGCTGACGAAACAGAAACGGGAGCCGTGAATCACGGCCGTGGCACCCTGCCCCCTCTAGCCTCCTCCATGGACTCCGTCTTTCCTTGTTCTTATTTTTCCACACAAGACCCTGCCCCTTACCATGACCTCGGCTTCCTCCCACCTATGCCTTCTCCCACGCCCTCACCCCTACTGCAGCTGCTTCCACCCTTCCCCCGCCCTGCACCCCCTTCCACCCTGCCAGTTCACCTCATCACCTGCTCCTTTCTTTCTTCATGAAGCCTCCCAGTCACCTGACCTGGGGGCGATACCACAGCCGAGCGCAGCCCCCACAGCACCCCCATACTGGCTCCCCACTGTTGCTGGGTCCCTTCTCCAGCTGTCCCCTGTGCTACTTCATCTTACCCTTGACCAAGTGTATGGTGCCTGCTCTCCACGGTTCCTGTTACTGGTGTTCTACTCTCTGTCCCTTGTTAAATATTCTGAACTTAGAACCATGCCCTCACCCTGCTGTCTCTGAGCCTCTCACTCTCTAGAAACTTTGCTGCTCCCTCGTAATTAGCCTGAGCATTTTGGTCCAAACTGCCACAGACGACGTCAATTCTGGGAGATAGTTTTCCTTTGACCTTCAAAACTGAGAAAGCAAGGATAGCATAGCTAGTATTTAACAATGCTACATTGATATAATTTTATAGATTATTTTATGAAGATATTGGGCCTCGCTTACTTTTATTAATTTTTTTTCCTTTACGAAATGATGGTGAAAGTAAATGTTAGAGTATTTCCTTATGTCCTCACCTAGAAATATTGAAATTGTGGGGCATCTGGGTGGCTCAGTTGATTAAGCGTCTGCCTTCAGCTCAGGTCATGATCCCAGGATCCAAGGATCGAGCTCTGCATCAGGCTCCCTGCTCAGTGGGATGCCTGCCTCTCCCTCTCCCTCTGCCCCTGCTTGTATGCTCACTCACTCTCTCTGTCTCACTCTCTCAAATAAACAAATAAAATTTTTATAACGAAATGAAAGAAAAATTGAAATTGGGCAATATATGCTGATCCCAACCACAAAAAATATATATTTTTTTTTGCTCTGCATGTGTATGAACTCAACATCAATAGCATTTTTCTTAGCCCTGGCCAACATCCCAAACTCAATCTTTATGTGAAAATATGATATTAAGAGGGTTGTTATATGGACAAAGCTGCCATTCCATTAAGAGGGTTTTACCTGAATGTATTCACACAACATGCAGACATTCGAGTATATGAACTTTGGGTTGGGGAAAGAAGCCAGAACTTCGCTTTCCTAAAATGCTGCAGTTTCGCCCCACTAGTGGTTCTTGACAGTTCAGCCTCTCCTCTGATTTCTGCCACCCTGTACTCCCTCACGGCTCAGAGCCTGGCTTCCTGCTTTGATGAGCAGATCTGGGACCACACAATGTGACAAAATCCATTCTTTTGACCAAAATGAAGAGACTTTGGCTTTGATGCCAGGAAGTCCTTGGCTGGCAGGGAAGCCCAGGAGGCTTTTGTCTCCATGTGCTTCAGAATACAATGTGACCCGTCCCTTGTGCCTTCTGTCCTGTCTCAGGGGTGCTCTTTCTTCTCCCCATCCTCACTACTATTACTTGTGTCTTCCTTCCTGCCTTCCCGTTTCCTTCAGCATTTAGTGCAATAATTACTCCCCTTCTCCCGGGGACAACTTCTCTCTTTCATTCACTTCTGCTCTCTGCTCCTAGGCTCCAGCTTCTCTCCATAATTTGGTGTTTGCCCTTTCTGCTCTTTGAAAATGGCATTCTTGGTAGCAAGGTGCCATCTGATTTCCACTCAGTTCTCAGACCTCATCCTCTGACCCGCCTGGTGGCTCCTTCTCTAATGAGACTTCCCCCTTGGGCCCGTGAAGTTTTCCTTTTTTCTCCAGCTTCTCCTCCTCTGCCTCACTGGATTCTGCTCTGGTCACATTGGCTGTGGAGTGCCTGAGGTTGAGTCTTCTGCCTTCGGCCTCCGTCACAGTGACTGCAGTTGATTGGATGCTCGTTATGGGCCAGACATTGAATTAGACCCTTTACTTATATGGTTTTATGTAAATCCTCACAGTAGTACCAGGCAGGATTGTGAACCCTATTTTTTTTTATTGTTACTTAAATTTTTTTTCCCAGTGTTCCAAGATTCATTCCCCATTCCCCACACCCAGTGCTCCATGCAATAGGTGCCCTCAGTACCCACCACCAGGCTAACCCATCCCCCCCACCCCCTCCCTCCAAGTCCCTCACTTTGTTTCTGTGTCCAAAGTCTCTGTTGTTTCATTTCTCTCCCTGGATTACCCTAGTTGCCATTTACTTTCCTTCTCCCACTGTCCTCCAAGTTACCCCTCATGCACCGAAAGTAAGTGAAACCATGTGATACGTGACTTTCTCTTCTTGGCTTATTTCACTCAGCATAATCTCTTCCAGTCCAGTCCATGTTGCTACAAAAGTTGGATATTCATCCTTTCTGATGGAGGCATAGTATTCCATTGTATATATGTACCACATCTTCTTTATCCATTCATCAGTTGATGGGCACTTTGGCTCTTTCCACAGTTTGGCGATTGTGGCCATTGCTGCGATGAACATTGATGTACATAGGGCCCTTCTTTTCATTACATCTGTATCTTTGGGGTAAATGCCCAGTAGTGCAATTGCAGGGTCATAGGGTAGCTCTATTTTCAATTTTTTAAGGAATCTCCACACTGTTTTCCAAAGCGGCTGCACCAGTTTACATTCCCACCAACAGTGTAAGAGGGTTCTCTTTCTCCGTAGCCTCTCCAACACTTGTTGTTTCCTGTCTTGTTAATTTTGGCCATTCTGACTG
>PITA01033491.1:0-12688 GCA_004023965.1 Spilogale gracilis | reverse complement strand
TGCATTCTTACACACTAACAATGAAAAAATAGAAAGGGAAATCAGAGAATCGATTCCATTTACTATAGCACCAAAAACTATAAGATACTTAGGAATAAACCTAACCAAAGAAGTCAAGGATCTGTACTCGAGGAACTACAGAACACTCATGAAAGAAATTGAAGAAGACACAAAAAGATGGAAGAGCATTCCATGCTCAAGGATTGGAAGAATAAACATTGTCAAAATGTCTATACTGCCCAGAGCAATCTACACTTTCAATGCCATTCCGATCAAAATTCCACCAACATTCTTCAAAACATTAGAACAAACAATCCTAAAATTTATATGGAACCAAAAAAGACCCCGAATCACTAAGGAATTGCTGAAGAAGAAAAGCAAAACTGGGGGCATCTCATTACCTGACTTCAGGCTTTATTACAAAGCCGTGATTACCAAGACAGCATGGTACTGGCACAAAAACAGACAAATAGACCAATGGAGCAGAATCGAGAGCCCACATATGGACCCACAAATCTATGGTCAAATCATCTTTGACAAAGCAGGAAAAAATATCCAGTGGAGAAAGGACAGTCTCTTCAATAAATGGTGCTGGGAAAATTGGACAGCTACATATAAAAGAATGAAACTAGACCATTCTCTTACACCACACACAAAGGCAAACTCGAAATGGATGAAAGACCTCAATGTGAGGCAAGAATCCATCAAAATCCTGGAAGAGAACATACGCAGTAACCTCTTTGACATCGGCCACAGCAACTTTTTTCAAGACACGTCTCCAAAGGCAAAGGAGACAAAAGCGAAAATGAACTTCTGGGACTTCATCAAAATAAAAAGCTTCTGTAGAGCAAAGGAAACAGTCAACAAAACAAAGAGGCAACCCACAGAATGGGAGAAGATATTTGCAAATGACACTACAGACAAAGGGCTGGTATCCAAGATCTATAAAGAACTGCTCAAACTCAACACCCAAAAAGAAGATGAACACATGAAAAAATGGGCAAGAGACATGAAGAGGCACTTCTCCGTAGAAGATATACAAACGGCTAACAGACACATGAAAAAATGTTCAGCGTCACTAGCTATCAGGGAAATTCAAATCAAAACCACTCTGAGATACCACCTTACACCAGTCAGAATGGCCAAAATTAACAAGACAGAAAAAAACAAGTGTTGGAGAGGCTGCGGAGAAAGGGGAACCCTCTTACACTGTTGGTGGGAATGTCTTTGGAAAACAGTGTGGAGATTCCTTTAGAAAATTAAAGATAGAGCTACCCTATGACCCTGCAATTGCACTACTGGGCATTTACCCCAAAGATACGGATGTAGTGAAAAGAAGGGCCATATGCACCCCAATGTTCATCGCAGCAATGGCCACAATCACCAAACTGTGGAAAGAGCCCAGGTGCCCATCAACAGATGAATGGATAAAGAAGATGTGGTACATATATACAATAGAATACCATGCCTCCATCAGAAAGGATGAATATCCAACTTTTGTAGCAACATGGACTGGACTGGAAGAGATTATGCTGAGTGAAATAAGCCAAGAAGAGAAAGTCAAGTATCGCATGGTTTCACTTACTTGTGGTGCATGAGGGGTAACCTGGAGGACAGTGGGAGAAGGAAAGTAAATGGGAATTAGGGTAATCTAGGGAGGGAAACGAAACAACAGAGACTTTGGACACAGAAACAAACTGATGGACTTGGAGGTAGGGGGGTGGAGGGATGGGAGAGCCTGGTGGTGGGGACTGGGGACACCTAAAGCGTGGAGCACTGGGTGTGGGGAATGGGGAATGAATCTTGGAACACTGGGGAAAAAAAAATTTAGTAACAATAAAAAAGAAAAAACACGCTGTCAAAAATAAATAAATAAACAAACAAACAAATAAATAAATAAATAAAACAAAACAAAAATATAATAAAAATAGGACTACTGTATGATCCAGCAATTCTACTGCTGGGTATTTATCCAAAGTAAATGAAATCACTATCTGAAAAAGATATCTGAAAAAAAAAAAAAGGATATCTGCACCCCAATATTTATTGTAGCATTATTTAGAACAGTGAACACATGGAAACAACCTAACTGTCCACTGATAGATGAATGGATAAAGAAGTAGTATATACAAGTACATACACACAACACACACACACACACACACACACACACACAGGAATATTACTTATCCATGAAAAAGAATGAAATCTTAGCATTTGCAACAACATATGTGGGCCTATAAGGTATTATGCTAAGTAAATAAGTCATATAAATACCATATTTCACTCACATATGGAATATAAAAAAACAAAACAAATAAATGAACAAACCAGAAACAGACTCACAAATACAGGAAACAAACTATTGGTTACCAGAGAGGAGAGGACTGGGAAGCAGGTGAAATAGGTGAAGGGAATTAAGAGGTACAAATTTCCAGTTTTAAAATAAATACACAATGGGGTTATAATGTACAGCATAGGGAATATAGTCAATAATATTTTATAACTCCTTAAGTGACAGATGGTAACTAGACTTGCAGGGATAATTTGTAATGTATATCATATCAAATCACTATGATGTACACCTGAAACTAATAGGATAGTATATATCAATTATACTTCAATTTTTAGGAAAAGAAACAACTATCATGTATAAAATTTTTAAATATTGTTTTAGTGAAATTAGTAAAGAAAAAGATAAAGAAGAATAAAGTATAAACTTTTTTTAAAAAGGCAATGAAAAAGCAATACAGTGAGTGCTTACATGCAGAAATCAAGAGTAAATGAGTCCTTTATATTGGAATAAAATTTCTATCAACTATTGTATACATTGACTCAAAAAGTGTTATAAATTAAATACTTACTCTCAAAAAGGAAGATCATGCATGCAGAAAAGCTATACCCAATAACTCAAAACAAATCTCTAGAAACAACAACAACACTGATAGCAAAGTTACATGAAGAGTTTGAATGAAATAGGGATGCCTGGGTAGCTCAGTCAGTTAGGCATCTGCCTTCAGCTTGGGTCATGATCCCAAGGTCCTGGGATCAAGTCCTTCATCTGGCACCTTGCTCAGCAGGAAGCCTACTTCCCCCTCTGCCTCCCACTCTCACCAGTTGTACTTTTATCCTCTCTGACAAATAAATTAATAAAATCTTTTTTAAAAAGAGTTTGAATTAAATATGTTTTAAAATTAGGAAAAGGAATATTTGAAAATAAGTTATTTCAAATTTGTATTTAAGTAAATCAGCATATATATTTTTAAAATAGATTTTGGAATATTTCATTGGTATCCCTAAAAGTTTATACACTCACATTTCTACTTGAGGTTGCCTATAGCTGTACACATACAGTAAGGCTTAATCAGATAACTTCTGGGATACATCAATGTAATCTAATTATATACAACACATGAAAAGAGCATAGGTGAAAAAATCAGGATAAATATATGTTACGGAATACCACATAGCCATTAGAAACTATGGAAAACTCATATTTGTTGACACAAACAAATCATATATGAGTGGAAAAACCATGTATAATAGGGTCTCATATATGAAAATGTGTTATATTACATGAATATATAGATATCTGTGAGGATTCACACATTGACAGTAATTATTCTCTTTGTGATATGCTACCAGTGATTTTTATGTTTCTTGCTATACTTTCTATATACTTTTTTTTCAAGAATCCTGTGTCACTTACAAAACTGATAAAATTTTTAAAAAGAAAATTACTTACCTTTCAGATATCATACCAATTCTTACATAATTATAATTTCTCAATGAGAGTAGAGTATGACATTGTGGTAAATATCTCTGACTTTAATTCCAGTGGCCTTTATATTTTTTCATAACATCAAAGAGAAAAAAAGAAAAAGAAAACCTCCCAAGTCCTAACAATCCACTGAAGAATCTCTAGCCACATGAGATTTTGGCCCAGTGTAGCTCCATGTGAATCTGCTGCTTTACCTCAAACTACTGTTAATATAACTATACTAATATGTCCACTCTCTGGTTTATTTTGCAAATACCAATTGAGTACATGCATAGTAGATGTCATGGCAATTTCAATCACACATATACCATGATCACTGCTATCTAAGATGCCATGTTCTCAAATAACCACAATTCAAGGCAGGATGGGAAAGTGTTCTGTAAGGAAATATACATGCTATAAAAGTTCCAACTCAAAGAACAATTCTAACCCCACTAAGCAAAGGTATTTAAAGGAAGTCATAGTGTTTAAGCCAGTATTTAAGCCAGGAGTGGATCAAAATTCCAGGATACTCCTGATGGATGGACAGAGAAAAGATTTCCCAGCATAGAAGGAATGAAACCCAATGCACATATTTAAGATGTATAAGAAATATATACTCACTTTCTACAATAACTTCTAATTCCAAGTCCTTGTGCTATGGACCAATAGGAAAATTACTCTTACCCTTTTCCAAGTTATATGTAGTGCCAAGGCACTGGGAATTGTGGGTGTGATGGTTATTACAGAGTGGTCCAATCCACACAAGTGAATTGCCACTGAAGCATCCCTTATCTCTGACGTCATAATCCCTTCAATTTTTATGGCTCTCTACCATTTCTATTCCACAACTGTGGGACAGGAATCTGATATGATGCCAAATAATTCCCATCTGCCTAAAAATGGAGAGGCAGCCACCTTCTCTCTAGAGTTTTGCAGCTGCCCTAATGGTGCTGGCAACCAGTAAGTCTCTAGTCCCTCTGTCTCCTTCCTCCCTTCCTACCCTGAGGAAAGTTATTTCTCTTCTGGGGTGAGTTATAAACATGCTCTCTTCCCAGCTTCTGGTCAAGGAACTGTTCTATTTCCATAAATCCTCTTTCCCAGAAGATTTAGAATTTTAATCACAATGTTCAGAGACTCTCACAACACATGTCTATTTCTCGTCTTGCTACAGTATCCATCCTCTAAGGCAATGAACCCAAAACCAACTGCTTGCTTGAATAAGCAGAAAAGAAAGGGTAGAATGCAGTGAGGAAAAAACACAGAGTATTTCAAATGTTATGCAAGCCATAATATTTTTTTTGTTGTTACTTAAAATTTTTTTTTCCAATGTTCCAAGATTCATTCCCCATTCCCCACACCCAGTGCTCCATGCTTTAGGTGTCCCCAATACCCACCACCAGGCTCTCCCATCCTTCTACCCCCCTCCCTCCAAGTCCCTCAGTTTGTTTCTGTGTCCAAAGTCTCTGTTGTTTCGTTTCCCTCCCTGGATTACCCTAGTTCCCATTTACCTTCCTTCTCCCACTGTCCTTCAGGTTACCCCTCATGCATCACAAGTAAGTGAAACCATGTGATACTTCACTTTCTCTTCTTGGCTTATTTCACTCAACATAATCTCTTCCAGTCCAGTCCATGTTGCTACAAAAGTTGGATATTCATCCTTTCTGATGGAGGCATAGTATTCCATTGTATATATGTACCACATTTTCCTTATCCATTCATCTGTTGATGGGCACCTTGACTCTTTCCACAGTTTGGCGACTGTGGCCATTGCTGCGATGAACATTGGTGTACATATGGCCCTTATTTTCACTACATCTGTATCTTTGGGGTAAATGCCCAGTAGTGTAATTGCAGGGTCATAGGGTAGCTCTATCTTTAATTTTTTAAGGAATCTCCACATTGTTTTCCAAAGCGGCTGCACCAGTTTACATTCCCACCAACGTGTAAGAGGGTTCCCCTTTCTCCGCAGCCTCTCCAACACTTGTTTTTTTCTGTCTTGTTAATTTTGGCCATTCTGACTGGTGTAAGGTGGTATCTCAGTGTGACTTTGATTTGAATTTCCCTGATAGCTAGTGACGCTGAACATTTTTTCATGTGTCTGTTAGCTGTTTGTATATCTTCCACGGAGAAGTGCCTCCTCATGTCTCTTGCCCATTTTTTGATGTGTTCATCTTCTTTTTGGGTGTTGAGTTTGAGTAGTTCTTTATAGATGCAAGCCATAATATTTTAAAAGGCTTTTGATCAAGTCCTTGTACTGCAAGTAAAAGTAAAGCTCAGCTGTATATCAAGAAAAACCTTCACTGAAGGATTAACCTGAGAAATTCTCTTCCTTCCCTGTGGAGATATTACAGGCAAGGAAAGCACTCCCACAATACTCATCTATCTGAAAGCACAAAAAAAGTAACTTGCTTACACACCAGTCTTAACTTCAAATTATGTTGTTATTTTTACAGTTACAGAAGTGAGCTCAATAAGTCATTAAGTCATATTCAGTAGGAAGACTCAATAAAAGTCATTTGCTCTAAGAACACTGGCTATATCAACATTAAATCATTTACTCCTGGTAGCCAGGAGGTCCTAGGATTAGGTTCTTTTACTGTTACCTCTAAGCAAATTCCCCAACAGGAAAGAGACCACCATGTTGGGCGGGGTCACTATGTGGAGAATGCACCATTAGTGCCACCTAGTGGTAGCATTGAATAAAAACCTGAAGTTTGGGTCTTCTGTCGACAAAATTTGAGTACTGAGGAAATACCAGAGGAGAGCACCACATAGATCTCCACCTGTTTCAACCAGAGAAACAAACAGCCATCTTCACGAATATGCAGCTTGGGGGCAGCTAGATGGGTCAGTCGGTTAAGCGGCTGCCTTTGGCTTAGGTCATGATCCCACGGTCCCGGGGTCCTGGGATCGAGCCCCCACATTGGGCTCCCTGCTTGGCAGAGAGCCTGTTTCTCTCTCTCCCGCTGCCTACCACTCTGCCTATTGTGTGTTCTCTATCTCTCTGTCAAATAATCTTAAAAACATAAAATAAAATCTTAAAAAAAGGAGGAGGAGGAGGTGGTGGTTCAGGTCTTAGAACCTAGCTTGCATAAGTATCTCTGACCACTTTTAATTTTGTGTACAATTTATATTCCTTGATTTCATTTCATTCCTATAATTACTAAAATTGCTCTGTATCTTCTTCAGTGTCCAAACTTATCACTCAGAATCTTCTCACTAACACTAAAAATAGCACAAATAAAAAAGGTAGCAGACTGGACGCCTGGGTGACTCAGTGGGTTAAAGCCTCTGCTTTCAGCTCAGGTCATGATCTCAAGGTCCTGAGATCCAGGCCCGAGCCTGCTTCCTCCACTCTCTCTGCCTGCCTCTCTGCCTACTTGTGATCTCTCTCTCTGTCAAATAAATTAAATAAATAAATAAATAAATAAATAAATAAATAAATAAATAAATAAATAAATATCTTAAAAAAAAAAAAAGGTAGCTGACTGGGTACATAGTCATAGGACCAGATCCCAAAGCAAGTTTCCATTTGAGGCCTCAGATGTGCTCTCTCTCCTCTTGTCACAAGAATTTGGGGAACTACAGACAATCATAGAATTTTATTGCTGAAAGAACACATCACTTTTCTGCTAAGGAAACTGAAATCTAAAGAAGTTTTAGTATTTTCAGTTTGACACAAGTAACCATTGACATATCTGAAACCAGATGTCAAGCTTTTAAATTTCTGGTCCAATATTCTTTCCATGTAATGTCACAGTATCAAACTTCCCTTTGGAATGTTTTCAGTATAAAAAGCAGACTGGCCAAATGGAGGGAGAACAAGGTTCAAAGAAAATTGCTGTGAGTCGTGGCCCAGGTGCTAAACTTAAGTTTGCAAAATGGGATAACATTTAATTTCTAAACAACAAAGCTTGCCTCCTAATGAAGTTTTTGTCATTAGGCAATGTTTCACACTGTTTTTCAGCTCTGCAGTTATTGGACTGTGCACCATGGGATCATATTTGCCGTTGTTTTATTCATTTTATATCCTGCTCAGTACCCAAGCATGTTCCCACACATATCCTCTTCCTCTCCTATTCCCAATACATGCTGAATAGTGTGGTCTATTATTTTCTTGTCATGAGTTTATGATTATTATCTTAGGTGTATTTTTCATACTAAGTTACACTTCCTGCTACAGGGAAAAAATTCTTCAAACATTATTATTGATTTGCGTCTTACAAAGAAAATAATTATAAATTCTCTCCCAAATGGAGAAAGCATCAAAAGATGGACAAAATTTTGCTAATATCCTTATACTATACACACAAAACTAAGGCAAAATCTTAGCAGTTTGTTAATATGCATTTTCTGTTATGTATTGTTCATCCTCATCTGAAAGGAGAATCCTCACATTAAGGGAAAATAATATTTTTATATATTTTTAAACCAAACTTCCATAAATATATGTGCCTTTCTAATGAATGAAATAAAGTTGCTTTTGTTAGTTATGTTTTAATTAAAATAATAAATGTTTAAAATCCAGTGGTCCTTTTGTTATTTCTCTCAATTCTTGTTCCTTTTCAGTTTCTGATTGCTATTTTTCTAAGTTAGCTATACTTAGCTTTACCATTTTACCTCAGGTAAAGTTCATTCAAACTTCTGTGTTTTATTTTTTTGTATCTAGTTACACATTCAAAAGAACATAAATAGTTCAAGAGAAAAATATTGAGTCCAATATTCCAATCACTTAAACCTTCTGGAAAATAAATGTTTTCCTATGCTCTCTGTGACAATGAGTCCATGACCTTTCACACCAGGGTGAAGGGTGAAAATTTACAAGTCACAGTCTTGACAACCCTGAAGCTAATGAGGGCAAGCATCTGTGTTGATGTAAGCTAGTTGGCATGGTACTTTCCTATAGGAAATAGCCAAGAGTCATTATTAAATCTCAAATGTTATAGTTTGAGACTTAATAGCCTCACCCCAAGCCATTTTTATTTCTTTGCCTATATACACTTTGCTAGAATTCCATCTGCTGTGAAGAGAAATTGATTGGCCAAATGGGATGTAAGCCTTCCCTCACTGGCCTAGTAAATAGGGTTCTCAGATTACATGCCACTAACCCCCTCAAGTGTTTTGGGGCATAATTTCTTTCACCCAAGAACCCTCAGCATCATCTTTCTATAGCTCGCACCAAGAAATGAAGATGATGATAAGCTGAGCCATTAATTTGCAACTCTTCTATTAATTGAGGTTACATTCAAGAATGAGAAAATATTTAGCTAAGAAAAATAAACCAGCTTTCTACATACCCTGTTCTTTGCAGTGCATATTATCTGTTCCCAGATTATGAATAAATGCCATCTTCATGAAAATCATACAGACCATAAAATAGTTTTAAAACCATTTCATGGTCTTCTTTGCCTCACCAGCCCCCTGCCCCTCAACTGTCACCACTATCACATAAAATTCTGAAAGAGTGCAATTTAGGCCCTTTTGAAGAAACATTTCAGATTATAACATTTACTAAATTGCAACTCCTGTCCAGTTTCCACCTAGACAAAAATAGCTGCCAGGAGGACCACAAATTTAGAACTCAATAGTTAGGAATTTCTTAGAAACAGAGATGGATCGTGAAAGAAATTGAAAACATTGCTAGCATTTCATTTCTGTCTCCATGGCAAACTGAGTAGTGTTTGAACCAGTAGTAGAGAAGGAGGAAGCTGGGCATGAAATTTTCTGTGCACCTGATTCACCCATGGAGTTAAAACTTGGAACACAACAGATTACAAGAAGCAAGAGAAAGGGCACAAATGGTTCCAAACTAAGAATGCTACCTCTGGTTTCTGGTAGTAAAAGAACTGCAAGGTATTTTTTGGCACAGTATCCAAACCCAGTTTGAATGCAGAGTAAAAATGTTCAAAAGAAAGATGCTTTAGGCTATCTCTAGGGAACTCTTCATGGGCAGCATATGTTTGTCGTTAATGTAATCCATCCAAACAGAAGAGCTCTGTTGCATCAGACAAGTGTCTCTTCTGATGGCCCAGGTACTGAGCTAGCCGAGAACGTCTTTGCTGAAAACAGTAAGAGAGAGCTTGATGCCTGTTCAGAAAAGACATTCCCCCATGGACAGAAAGGAAAACAACATGAGAATGAAAATGTCATTCCTAAGCCAGTTACATCTGACTTCCTATAACTGGAGATATTCCTTCCCTTCTTTGCCTGACTTTGTTTCTTACTTTCCATCTCTTCACTCTGCCATCTCTTTGAACTTTTGATGACTATGCATATCTCTGTAGTGTTTGGCTGTACTATGATTAAGAACAGACTGAATTGGCTGGTTCAAGATGGTGGAAGGCCAGGTGACCGCATGTTGCGGAGTTCCCTGAAGAAAGCTGAATTCCAGCAAAAAAAACACTACAGGACCACCGTGAACACCCATGAAATCAGCCTGAAATGTGATATTTCGCACTTTTGGATCACCATGGGAGACAAGGACCATCGGCAAAAAGGTAGAAACAAGTAAGAGGGACTGGAGGCTTGCCCCCAGAGACAGGGGAGTGGGGGAGGAAGTCCGCAGAGCTGACATTGAAAGCAAACTCTCTAAAACGAAAGTGCTCTGTGAGTGAGGAACAACAGCAGATTACGGCCTGAATCGGGGCGAGACAGAAACGGGAACACAGCGGAGCCCGCGGCAAGGCAAGGAGACTTTTTAAATTTAAATTTTTTTTTTCCGCTGCTGGCGCCAGTGCCGCCGCCACTGCCACCGCCGCCGCCACCCCCGCAGCTGCTGCGAGAGGGGCGGGCATGGATTCCTTTTTTACGCCGCTGCTTTTCTCTCCCGTTTCTCTCCACCCCGTGGGCCGCACAGACCCCCCCAGGGAAGGTGATTTTACAGACTGGCGTGGGACAGGAGAGGCCGCGGGTCCCGGGGCACAGACAAGGTCGCACGATCCAAAAGGAGTTGTGGTTTTGAGGTGCGGGAGTGAAGCGACAAGCAGGGGCGGGGGCAGAAATCAATACAACGTCTGCACCAGCCCGGCTGTGACAGGCTGCCAACCGGGAGGCTGGAAAGAGCCCCTCCTTGTGTAGAGGCTCACTCTGGGAGGGAGGTCTGGGCGCAGACATCTTCCGACCTGACTTCCTGAACAGCTGAAAAAAGACGCAAAAGAACAACGCTCCAGTACCAGAGAATTGTAACCTGATGAGTTGGTTACCATGGAGACCAGCCTCTAGCAAGGGGGCGGAGAGACGCAGCCCAGGTAGAAGAGACCTAAAACAGCCCCGCAGACCCTGCCCCCAGAAAGCAAGCCAGAAGCTCAGGAAGACAACACTCTGATGCGAAACCCCAAATGGGGAGGCTGGGTGAACATGGCGGCGGCCACCGGGCGCTTCCTAAATTCTGCTGCATGAAAGAATGGGTGAATGGTCCTGGTGGCAGGAAGTGTGGACAGATGGATCCACTGAAGCATTGGGAAAAGGGTCCCAGAAAAGGGAACAAAGAATACAAGATGGAGAGGCTGGGAGCCAGGAGAGCGCCTCCAGACCAGGTTGTTCACCAGAACCAGAAATAGAAGCCACTCTGCCAGGAGGAGCGCAAAGAGTTCCACAATACCTTCGCTATACAGCTCTCTGCAACTGCACTTCACACACAGAACAGTTCCTGCTGCTGCCGGCTGGCTTCCGTTAGCAGTCTTAGTTCCCTGTGCGTGTGGGCGCCCCCGAGCTTGTGGGCAGCCCCCGAGCCTGAGCGTCCCCCCGAGCGTGTGGGCACCCCCGAGCGTGTGGGCGCCCCCGTGCGTGTGGGCGCCCCCGAGCGTGTGGGCGCCCCCGTGCGTGTGGGCGCCCCCGAGCGTGTGGGCGCCCCCGAGCGTGTGGGCAGCCCCTGAGCGTGTGGGCAGCCCCCGAGCGTGTTTAACTTTGCATCAACAGGCAAAGAATAATTAAAATATAATTGAAAGCATGAATTCTGGGGTGGGTGCCCCCAACCGTGTGGGTGCCCCCAAGCGTGTGGGCGTCCCCGAGGGTGTGGGCCCCCCCGAGTGTGTGGGCGCCCCCGTGCGTGTGGGCGCCCCCGTGCATGTGGGCTCCCCCGAGCGTGTGGGCGCCCCCGAGCGTGTGGGCGCCCCCGTGCGTGTGGGCAGCCCCCAAGCGTGTGGGCAGCCCCCGAGCGTGAGCGTCCCCCCATGCGTGTGGGCGCCCCCGAGCGTGTGGGCGCCCCTGTGCGTGTGGGCTCCCCCGTGCGTGTGGGTAGCCCCCGAACGTGGGCAGCCCCCGTGCACATGAGCGTCCCCCTGTGCGTGTGGGCGCTCCCGAGCGTGTGGGCGCCCCCGTGCGTGTGGGCACCCCTGAGCATGTGGGCGCCCCTGTGCGTGTGGGCTCCCCCAAGCGTGTGGGCAGCCCCCGAATGTGAGCGTCCCCCCGTGTGTGTGGGCGCCCCCAAGGGTGTGGGCGCCCCCGTGCGTGTGGGCACCCCCGAGCATGTGGGCAGCCCCTGAGCGTGTGGGCAGCCCCCGAGCGTGAGCGTCCCCCCAAGCGTGTGGACGCCCCCGTGTGTGTGGACGCCCCCGATCGTGTGGGCGCCCCCGAGCGTGTGGGCTCCCCCGAGTGTGTGGGCAGCCCCCAAACATGAGCGTCCCCCCGAGCGTGTGGGCGCCCCCCAAGCGTGTGGGCGCCCCCGTGCATGCGGCTGCACCCGAGTGTGTGGGCAGCCCCCGAACGTGAGCGTCCCCCCCCGTGCATGTGGGCACCCCCATGCGTGTGGGCGCCCCCGAGCGTGAGCGACCCCCCAGCGTGTGGGCGCCCTCATGCGTGTGGGCGTCCCCGAGCGTGTGGGTGCCCTTGTGCGTGTGAAGATGTGGTCCATATATACAATGGAATACTACGCCTGCATCAGAAAGGACGAATATCCAATTTTTGTAGCAACATGGACTGGACTGG
>PITA01033490.1:0-12654 GCA_004023965.1 Spilogale gracilis | reverse complement strand
AGGGAGCCTGCTTCCTCCTCTCTCTCTGCCTGCCCCTCTGTCTGCCTACTTGTGATCTTTCTCTCCGTGTCAAATAAATAAATAAAATATTTTTTAAGAATAAATAATAAAAAATAAAAATAATAATAAACATAAAAAAGCAAAACCACATTAAAAAAAAAAAAGACCTACATTTTCTAGACAGACTTTGATGAAATTTTAGAATGCCTAGATAAAATGAAAAATCCTAGGACATTCCAGAGAGGAAAAACCAAGCTCCCAATAAAGAAATTCCCATGAGCAACAAGAAATATCCGAAGAAATACAGCAACAGTTTTGGGTTCTAAGACAAAAATTATTCTTAATATAGAATTCTATATTCAGCCAAACTATTAATCAAGTATGAGAATAAAAAATTATCAGACACACCAGAATGCAGAATATGTACACATCCTATATGAAAAAGCTACTCAAAAAGATCTCCTAAACTGAACCAAAACAAGGAATCCAAGAAAAATCACACATGAGATGTAAAGAAACGCTATTAGCTAAGTAAACTCCAGAATACTTGAAGAAAAAGCAAAATAACTTAAGAAAACTCATTAGGGAAAAAAAAAAACTCATTAGACTTTAATACCAGGAAGTCTGTTTCAAGCAGCAATTACTTAATGCACCAGATTACTTTTCCTTCTCCATGGGTCTTAATATACTAACTCATCCCACAATAAATAATTTCATAATCACAATATTTTAAGGCTGTTAATGGTTTTTAGAATCAATTCATAGACAAAAAGTAGGATGCTATAAAAATTATACTTTAAATATTGGCATATGGAGAAAAAGAGTAGGAGAAATACATTACTTTTCTTAATATTCATATCAGGAAGACCACAAATATCTAAACTGACAAATCAAGAAATGTATGATCTATAGTCATAAAAGTATTCACTACAAAAAATTTAAAATAACAAAAGTAATAAATTTGAATGTTGAGATGGGAAAGGGAAAAACAGGAGGTAATAAAATTTCACAAAATTGTTGAGATTTCCTAATGGAAAATCAACAAAAATCATCTAAAGTTGATAAATCAAGTAACAAAATTATAGTGATGTCTCGGTGACTCAGTCAGTTAAGCATCCGACTTTCAGCTAGGGTCGTGATCTCAGGAATAGAAATGGGATAGAGCTCAGCTGGCATCTGCTTGTCCCTCTCCCTTTCCCTTTGCTGCATCCCTCCTGCTCATGCTCATGTGCACTCACTCTCTCTCAATAAATAAATTGTTTTTAAAAAGAAACATAATTGGGGCGCCTGGGTGGCTCAGTTGGTTGAGCGACTGCCTTCGGCTCAGGTCATGATCCCGGAGACCGGGGATCCAGTCCCACATCGGGCTCCCTGCTCCGCGGGAAGCCTGCTTCTCCCTCTCTCACTCCCCCTGCTTGAGTTTCCTCTCTGGCTGCATTTCTCTCTGTCAAATAAATAAAATCTTAAAAACAAACAAACAAATAAATAAATACAGAATTACATGTTTATTATAGTGGTAAGCACCAGAAAAACTTAAAACAGAAATAGTTAACACTGGTTACCTCTGAGCATGATGGAAGCTTGACAGTGGACAGTAAGAAGGAAGGCTTTTACTTTTCATTTTATATATAGTTGTACTGTTGGAGTTTGTTTTAATTATGTACAATTATTATTTAATAAATTTTAATAGCATAAAAATAAAAATATTTCCACTTTGACATGAATATACTATAAAGACCAAAAACTGCTGAGAAATTAGTTAACAGAACTCTGGTTTTCTAAGTTACACAAATTCAAATTACATATATTTTTCAGAAAAAAGGAAGGTCACTTTTTCTTTTAAGATTTTATTTATTTATTTGAGAGAGCGAGAGAGCATGAGCGAGGGGAATGGCAGTGGGAGAAGCTAGGAGGCTGATGCAGGACTCGATCCATCTCAGGGTCATGACCTGAGCCAAAGGTAGACATTTAACTGACTGAGCCACCCAGGCGCCCCAAAGTCACTTTTTCTTTAAATTTGCACTTCAATCCAGAGCAATCTGGATGCACTCAGTGTTTAAGTCACTCTTAAGATGCAATTATAATAATTACACTGCAAAAGGGAAAGTGAAAAAGGAAACTAACTTTTGTAAAAAGCAACATACTTTGTGCCTCAGACCACCTGGCAGTTTCATAGGTGAGCTTATTTAACAATCATAAAGAAAATCATAACTTTCCTATAGAAAGATGCAACTAACCTGTAAGGCCAACTAACCACCTATAAGGCAAAAGTTTTAACTTTATTTTTCCAGCAGTCTTGGGTTCACCTTTCTGTCCAAATGTAATGATCTACAAAACAGTCGGCCATGACATGGTTTTGCTCTGTACAAACAAAATTAAATCCATTTCCTAATCACATTCTTCTTGGTAACTGACATCTTCAACCACAAAATCTCACTGAAATAATATTTTTTTATAGAAAATATGTAACAGGGGCACCTAGGTGGCTCAGTAAGTTAAGCATCTGCCTCCAGCTCAGGTCATGATCCCAGGGTCCTGGGATGGAGCCCCACGTCGGGCTCTCTGCTCAGATGAGAGTCTGCTTGTCCCTCTCCCTCTGCCCTCCTCATGCTCTCTCTCTCTCCCATTCTCTCTCTTAGATAGATAGATACATACATACATACATATATACATACATACATACATAAAAGAAAGCACACAGATTTAAAGCCTCTATAAGGAGGGTATGTTTGTCCATTAGACTCATTCTGTATAGAATAAAGGTATTTTGTAAGGATACCAATTATTTGAGAACTTTACAGATTTTTACTTCTTTGATCCATCACTTACTTTTAGATAAGAATTCAAACCCTCAGTAAAAAAACTACTGCTGCACACTTGTATCCTGAATTACATCCTGTCTCCTCTCTTGAGACTCTCTTTTATCCTGTACAATGCAAGCTCAAAAGGGCTATTACAGGAAGTGTTGAACTATCAGCTATTTATAAATGGACAAAATCTTCAAATAGCTGTGTCAGCTACTTCTTCAAGGTTCTAGACCTTAAAAACTACCTGTTTTTAAAGAAACAGTCATGTTAGTAATTCAAAACATTAAAATGCTCTCTGGGGGAAAAAAAAACACCTTGTCCCTTTGTTTGGGGATCCAAAGCAGCACTAACATTATACAGTTCCAACATCACAAGATAACAAACAGGCTGATCTCTTTTTATTTTTTAAGATTTTATTTATTTGACAGAGAGAAACACAGCCAGAGAGAGAACACAAACAGGAGGAGTGAGACAGGGAGAAGCAGGCCTCCCACCAAGCAGGGAGCCCAATGTGGGACTCGATCCCGGGTCTCCAAGACCATGACCTGAGCCGAAGGCAGTCGCTTACCAACTGAGCCACCCAGGCGCCCAAACAGGCTGATCTTTAAAAAACACATTAACCAAACAGCCACCAAGAAAATTTCAAAATTTAATATATTGACTTCAAGTCTTCTATACTGATATCTAAACTTTACTGTGCTACATGAGCATTTTGCAAAACAAGCAATTTAACATATTAACTTTTTATCCAGCATATTAAGTCCAAACATAGTACACAAAGGTATAAATCCTTAATTCATCAATACTGACATCTATTACATCAAAAAAAAAACCTTTCCATAGATCTTTTTTTTTTACATAAAACGGGAGACACACCTTTCCCATGCTGCTAAAACAGTAACCTGTACTTCCTACAGCAAACTAATGATTGAAAATTCATTTTTATATATGAATAATTATTCTTTTTTTTTCCAGTGTTCCAAGATTCACTCCCCATTCCCCACATCCAGTGCTCCATGCAATAGGTGCCCTCTGAATAATTATTCTTAAAGCCTTGAATATTTCTTTTCCTTATTCTCAGCCTCCTTGTCTCCATTATTTAGAGATTTTTATCTCATGTATCACCATGTTAGCAAATCATTTCAAGCCAGTACTTCCAAAGGTAAACAGCTTACAGAAATTTTAATTAGCTACACTAATATGTGCAAAAACTTACTAGTATAGTCACTGTAGTAGAAGTACTACCAAAAAGCCGGAAAACAGCCTAAATGTCCATCAAGAGGGGTGGTTAAGTAAATTATTTAAGTCAATACAATGGAATAATGAAACTATTAAGAGGAACTACATAACTCTGTTATGTAATGATCTTCAAGTTGCACTTGTTTCACAATAAATGTAAACTATTTATCATTAACACACACACCCCCAGAAAATCTCTCTAAAATGGAAAACCAAGAATGGCTGCCTGCAGAAAGGGAAAAGGGTGGGGAAAGGGAAGGCTTATATATTACGTTGTGTATCTTTTTATGCATATGCACTTACTACTTCCTGAAGACACTTTTTCTTTTAACAGAATACTTTTTTTTTTAAGATTTTATTTATTTATTTGACAGAGAGAAACACAGCAAGAGAGGGAACACAAGCAAGGGGAATGAGAGAGGGAGAAGCAGGCTTCCCGCCGAGCAGGCAGCCCGATGCGGGGCTCCATCCCAGGTCTCCGGGATCATGACCTGAGCAGAAGGCAGTCGCTTAACCAACTCAGCCACCCAGGTGCCCCCAGAATACTTTTTTGAGGGCACCTGGGTGGCTCAGTGGAATAAAGCCTCTGCCTTCGGCTCAGGTTATGATCTCAGGGTCCTGGGATCGAGGCCCACATCGGGCTCTCTGCTCATCAGGGAACCTGCCTCCCCCTCTCCCTCTGCCTGCCTCTCTGCCAACTTGTGTTCTCTCCGTCTGTGTCAAATAAATAAAATCTTTAAAAAAAAATACTTCTTTGAAAAAGTGATCAAATATTGACTGTATTCACAAATTGACAGTTTTTTTTCAATTTAAGTATCAGTTTGCATTACCAAACTGTTTCAGCCTCTATATTCCTCCTATAACTTGAAAGACATGGCTTTCCTATTTCATTTGTCCACACCATCATATACACATTTTTATTAAATGGTCACCTCAGAGGCACCTGGCTGGCTCAGTGGAGCATGCAACTCTTGGTCTTGGGGTCATGAATCTGAGCCCCATGTTGGATGCAGAGATTGAATTTTAAAAAAAAAAAAAAAAGTCATTTCATGGATTTGAAAATTATGTGTTGCTAATTCCCTCGTTCCAAAAACCCAAAACCTTCCCAGTCCAGTATCTCAGCTAGTAGCCAGTTTCTCAGTCACAGTAATCACATTCCTTGAGCCACATGTGGCTAGAGGCTACTATACTAGCCACATGAGCAGAGCAAAGAAGCAATTGCATCATTGCGTGAAGTTCTAGTGGACATCACTGCTCTAGACTAAGGGCTGGTAAACTAAGCAGGGCAAACTACAGCCTCCAGACCAAAGCCAGTTCACCATCTGTTTTTGTAAATAAAGTTCTACTGAAACATAGCCATTCTAATTTATATTCATTTATATATTATTTGTGGATACTTTCATACTACAACAGCAGATTCAAGTAATTATAACAAATATGGCATGGCTTACAAAGCCCAGAATATTTAGTTTAGTATGTGCCTCTTTGTGGAAAAAGTTTGTCCACCACTGCTCTAAACAATCAAATTTCACTGAAAAAAGCATTTATTTCCCTTGGGCTTCAAAAATAAAGTTCTGAAGGTTTGATCTGCATAAATGAAGAACCAATTAAATATAAACCAATGACCATTTACTAAGTGCTGAAGATACTAAATTTATTAACATAAACCCACAAAATCAATAAATTTCCTAAAGTATGCTGAATGCTGACATTTTCTAAGCATCTCTATGAAATAGCTAGTAAAAGGACAGAACGGGCACCTGGGGTGGCTCAATCTCAGAGTCATGAGATCAAGCCCTGCAGGTTATTACTTAATAGGGATATCACATGCCTAAGAACAATGAAGAGCAGAATCACAGCTAATGAATATACGATACTTGATGAATAAGAGGATTCTAGAAGAAAAGCTATTTGAACTGGGTATTAAGGATGAGCAAGAGTTTGCCAAGTTTATGGGAGTGAGGAGAAAAGGGAGGGAGGAATGACAGCAACAAACACCATTCTACTTTGAATATAGAAAAAAATGATAGACATGATTATGAAGTCCTAGAAAATACGAGTTCACTGCTACAGAAGCATGGCTTGAACACTCTGGAAAAAAGGAGGGAGTTGGTGGCAAGCATAAAGGCTGTAAAGACTAAAGACTTAAGGATCTGATGCAAATACCTTTACATGCCAAAGGGACAAACTAAGATTAGATGTGATTGTTTGAAACAGAGAGAATGCAGTTTTCCAAGATGTGACATGATTAATTTTAAATTGTAGAAAAATGACCCCAGGCAACTTGGATCTTGGACTATCGTGAGGAAAGACAACGTAACAGCAGAGACCAATTTGAGTACTGTGCAAATCAAAGATGGTGGACAAAAGTAAGACGGTGAGAATGGAAAGAAACCAGATAAAGAGAACTACAGGCCTGCTAACCAGATAAAGAGAACTACACTTCTACTTTTTTTAAATGTCAATGTGATATCTTCCCTTTTCTGTATTTGATGGTATAGATGTATTTCTTTGCATGGAAACGGTTTATGGAATAAGACTGTCAAAACTATAGGCAACATGGCCTTTTTTGTTTTTTCCTTTGGTATTAAGAAGGAAAACACATTAGAAAATGCAATAACTCAGTCACAAGATCTGGATTACTGTCTTGTAATTTGCTGTGAGGCTTGTATTTGTTATGAGACTATGGTCATGACAACCTCTAATAGTTCTGGTTTTCTCATTTATAAAGAAGAAATGAGACTAAATGATCTTAAAACTTGACAGCTTTTTAAAATGTTATGATTGTACTGATATATCTTTAACCTCTGTAGATCCAAAAAAAAAAAGGAATGCAAATATAATCATTTAACTACAAACCAAATATGAAAAATCTATCAAAACCAAGCTGTTATTACCTATTATTATTTAACTTTGTGTCCACATGTACCTAACCACATTCATTTGTGAAGGATTTCATGACCTACATTAAGACATATAGACACTCATCTGTACTCATCTGTAACTTCATACATTAAGATAGTCACCAACTATTCATCTGAAACCCTAAGGCAAAACTAAAACTGTTGTCAGTCAGCCATTTCACTTTCAATTAACAAGTATCTTTCAGACATCTCCAAAAAGAAGCATTCTTTGATTGGAGTGGTTCAAAGACTAAATCAATGTCTGCAAAGTTGAATAGTTGTATTGTTGGGTACAACAGTTTTCAGACATAACACTATCCTATGTAATCAAGTTTACTTGAACCTTTTATGACAATATTTTTTTAACAATATTCCTTTATCAATCAAAACAAAGTTTTTCAAATTTAAGAAATATGGTCTTAACCATAAACTGTTATGTGACTTTTTACTGTTAAAAGAAAAACTATTACAAATCCTTGCTCATACTAAAAGATCCAGAAATATTCTGAACTTGTTTCTCAAGAATAACTTTTAAGCCTGAATCTATTTAAAAAGGACGGTTGGGTGAAGAGATTCTCTTCCTTCAAAATGAAAAGAACCAGTAACATTTTTATTAAAAGTGAAAAACTCAAATGTAATCTTTCGTTCCCAGTTATAATTTATATAGTATAATTAACATCGCCCAAGTTAAAATCATATTTCAATGACAATTTTCAGGGTTTTTTTTAAAGATTTTGTTTATTTATTCAACAGAGAGAGAGATCACAAGTAGGCAGAGAGGCAGGCAGAGAGAGGAAGAAGCAGGCTCCCTACTGAGCAGAGCCTGGTTGAGGCCTGGATCCCAGGACCCTGAGATCATGACCTGAGCTGAAGGCAGATGCTTTAACTCACTGAGCCACCCAGGTCCCCTCAATGACAATCTTCTAAGGTTTTTTAAACTGTAGCATTAAACTACAAGCAGAGGCTTTTCTAGCGATGTCTTGTGTTACATTATTTCTTCCAGTGTTTCTCCAAAAGACCTGAATGATTTTTTGGTTATATACTTCGTTATATACATCAGAATGATTTCTCTTTAATGAACCCATGTGATTTTTTTTCTTGCTCCCTAAAATAGCATTATATTTTTTTTTCTGAATTAACCAAAATAAAATCTGTAAGGAGTTAAAAACTGTAATTGACCATGATTAGAGTAAAATCCTTTACTATGCAAATGTACATCACAGTTTAGAGCCATCACTAAAAACTTTCTATTCTTTCAAACACTGGTATCAATGAACATAAAACTAAACCTACCAACCCACAAGAGATTTGTGTTTACTGTAAAGCCTCAAATCTCATATAGATCCTTGATCCAAGAAAACCTACCTTTATCATGATTTTTCTTACAGTGGTATCAACTAACGCTTTCAGATCCTACAAGTTTCTTTAAAATGTATTTTAAAGATACACAAACTTATCTTATTCTATTACAGAACCTTCATTAATTCTAATCAAACAAATTTCACTCAAGAGGAAAGTGTAGTCGAATCAAGAACTTTATTAGAGGAAAAAATAAAAATAGAACAATTAGAAGCAGGAATTAAATTTTATGTTTTCTATAGCCCATTCTATCCAAATACAATTCAAAAGCAGAATTTTCAATTTTTCTCAAAGTTGCCTACTAAAGGGAAGCTATTTTAACAACAAATATGAAAATACATTTTAGAAATTCCAGATCAAGTATATTATAAAGTTAGCACGAAGAGTATGAAAAACACCATGTAACTTGTTTTGTAAAACCAATGTCCAGATAGGAAAACTAGATGTCCTCTCCCCAAGGATATCTGATAAGATTCCTACAGGGACACCAGTAAAACAAGTAAAGTTAATATTCCAAAAACAAAATACAAGTTAATTACAGTACCTCACATTCCAAGATATTAATTCAAGGACATCTGGCAATGACTGAAAGAATTATGAGTAAAGTTTACAACTGAGTACCATGGGGCCCGTTCAGTTACAAGACAAAAATTATTTGCAGTAACAATCCTTTACACATGTATAGTACCTGGTGATTTCCACAATACTTGATGATAAAACAACCTATAAAGTTGTGCTTTCTGTTCTCTGCACGAAACTGGCACCCACACTCTACTTTCATCCTAGAGTTCATAAATCAACTGTATCAATTACGACAGAGTGCGCAGAACGGTAGGCAGCACTTCACATCTTACTGTCATTATGGCTGAAACCCATCTTAGTCAGAAATGTTCCGTTACGACCCTAAAAACTCTCTTTCATATAGTTTTTAAAATCTAAGTCTTTGAAATCTAAGCGGCACAGGGAGATAGACGTTCCCGGGCTCCTAACTCTGGGGGAGGAGAATTCCTGCCAGGATGGGCGGTGAAGAGGCGATTGGTTCAAACCTACCCTTCGCAGGCAGGGAGCTAGGCAAGGAGCTGGTTCCACCTGTCCTACAGAGAGCCCGTCTACCCTACAGGACGAAGGACAGGCGTTCTCAATACTTTATCCAGCTCGCCTTCTCCTAAGAGAACAATCAATAAAGCCTTCCTAAGAGATTATTACGGTTCTTCTAAAACTCCCAGGAAAACAAAGATTCACATTCCGTTCTAGGATAATCTAGGTGCTCGATAAAGCCCGAAACGCATTTAGGCAGGGGACGGCTGGGAGGACATCAGAATAACCAAGGTGGGGGGAATGATTTACCAGAGAACTAGCGAACTCTGAAGTTCCGCGGGTAAAACGCGGTTAGTTTCTCAGACGGTCCTACATTCGAGGGAAGGTGCGGAAATTCAGAATGTGAAAAAGCGAAATCGGGAGCAAAGGAGGAGGGATCCAGAAGTCGCCGGGTCTAGACAGGGACGGGGGGCTGCGCTGAGGAGCCGGTCGGCTGGCTGGCCCCAAGGACAGAGGTGCCCAGCGGGTCAGACCCGTGAGGCTGGCTAGGACCCCAGCGCTCGGCCGCGCGACCGGCTCCTGGGTTAGGTTTCAAACGGCCGCCCCTGGGAGGCGCTCAGCCGATTGGAAGTTCCACAACGACCGTCACCAGCCCAGGGCCGGAGAGGCAACTCCTCGGCAAAGCTCTCCCAGCCCTCCGCGTCTCCCCCAGAGACAGACCCCACAAACTCCACCTCCAACCGAGGTCCCAACTCGAGTCCCGCCGCCAGCTCCATGCATGCGGAAGGCGCCCTCTGGGAGGGAACCGACGCCCCCCGACTGGGCTGCGCCGCGGGAGTTCGAGGGGCGCGACGGGGCCACGCGGGGGGGCGGGCAGCACCCGCCTCCCTCAGTCCGCGCTAGGACGCGGCCCCGCGACCACCTCCGCCTCGCCCCTCGGGAACGGCCCGACCCGGCTCCGACCCACCCATCCCGCACGGTCGCGGCCAGGGCGAGGACCCAAGCGAGCCTACTCCCCCCGCCCAAGCTCTTACCCATCTTTCCGCCTCGCCTTGTAGACGTGCCCGTAGGTGCCGCGTCCCACTTTGCACCCTTCGTACTCAAACAAATCCTCCACCCGCTCCCGCTCCGCCGCCAGCTTCGCCTTGAAATCATAATCCATTGTCTGCTTTCCCCATAGAGGCACCGGGACGCGGGGGCCGCCGCCGCTCAGTCCCTCCTCCTCCTCCCCCCGCGACTGCCGCTCCACTTCTCCAACAGCCGCCTCTCGGGGCGCGCGCGCGCCGCCCGCCACCCCGCGGTCCGCCTTCAGCAAGGGACTCCTCGGCGGCCGCGGCAGCCACCTCCTCCACCACCTCCTCCTCCTCCTCCGCGGCGGCGGCGGCAGCGGCTCCCGCAGGCAGCCCCAGTCCCGCCTCCCCCCTTCATTTCCTTGTTTTGGAACCTTGTGGGCCGCGCCGCGGCTTCCTCGAGCTCATTAACGAACCATCCCACCCACCCCGCTATCGCGGGGGCTCCGGGGAGTTGTAGTTCTCAAGGTTGCAGGAGAGGCTGAGTTTTGCCAGCAAAAGGAATACAGCACCCAGGTTGCTTTGAGCCGCCACAGCCCCGCCCCCACGAGGCGTTCACGCCTGCGCACTGGGGCCGCCCCTCCCCCTCAGGTAGAGCTGGACTGCCAGTTCCTGTGAAGGTAGAAAGCTCAAAGTTGCAGTGTTCTTTCTGCGAGTCTGTGGGAGCTGGTGAAAAGAAGGCCCTTGTTCGGGTGTGAGGAAGGTACTCCACTATAACTGCTTCCAGGCGAGAAGGAGAGTGGAAAGTATTTGACAAGTGGTTTGCTCAGGAAGTTGCTCCAGCGGTTTGAGAGGCGAGGACTGTGGTTAGGGCAGTTGTACTGCAGATTGTTTGTTTTTTTGTGGCAATTGGTCCGCCTGTCACCCCGCCCCCTCCCCTGTCCAACCGCTCATTGGCTGAGACTAGAGAATGACGTCCTCGTTGGTGCGTGGGTATCCCCAGGCTTTGGCTTCTTCCCCGCTCCTGGTTGGTAATTGGGTGTGCTCGGTTATTTCTGATAGGCTAATCTTTTTCCTTTACGATGCAAAAACCGTATTTCAAAAGCTGAAACATCAGCGGTTTCCTAGTCCTGGCGTGGGTCTGAGGAGAACTTCTGAGCTCTAGCAGCCAATCATCCTTTTCGTCGCGCTCTAGGCATGGTCTCCTCCTACCATATGCGGTTCCCACAGCCAAGCTTTGGCCGTCTGTCTAAGGACAGTTAAGCGCCAGGAAGATGCATCGTTTTAAAAACAATCATAAGGTTTGGATTGTAAAAGGTTTTTTATGGTCTATGCATAATGATGACATTCTCCTAGAATGTTTAAGAAGGTCTCTTTAAGGTGGACATTGATTGATTTAATTATTCCGTGCGTAACGTGTCAGATACTTGGGATACTATCTAGGATAGGACTAATAGACCACTTTTAGTGGGAGCACAAAGGAAGAAATAGTCACTTTTATCTAAAGTGGTAAGGAAAGTTAATAGTGACCTGCCTGCCAAGTTTTGGAAGAAACCTGGAAAACTTGGGGTGTGGGGAGGAATGGAGATCATTTACTACAAGAGTAAATTGCTTGGGAAACTTCTGAGATCTTGAAGTCAATCAAAAAGTATCAGAGTTTCTCTTATTTCCAGGAACCATGATAAGTGCTGGAGATACCAAATGAAAATTGGCCTTTTTCCATCCGGGGAACTAAAGTCTATTGAAGAAAACATGCGGGCAAATTACAAATAAACCGTGTGAGTACAAAAAACAATGGTGGAATAGGAAGACTTCTAAAGGAATCAGGCGAGGTTTGAGCCAAAATTTAAAGAACCTTATGTGAACAGTAAGTGGGCAAGTAGCAGGAAATTATTCAAGGCAGGATGGCAAATACATATATCATGAAAGAACATTAGAAATGCAACTAGTTTGAATGTTACAGATTAAAGCAGGGAAAGGGAATATCTAAAAAGAGGTTAGATAAGAGGTCAGATTATGAAGAGCAATATATATACGTCAAGTAAAAGTTTTAGATTTCATCATTTTATAGGCAATAGGAACCCATTATAATGGGTTGAGCTAAAGTGTGTTATAATCAGTGCTGTGTATTCAAAAATTCCTTCTGATAGCAGTGTTCAGGATAGATTGGAAGAAGATGAGAACAGTAAAGAAGCTATTGCCTTAGGGCACCTGGCTGGCTCCCCAGGTTGGTAGAGCACGTGACTCTTGATTTTAGGATCTTGAGGTCAAGCCCCATGTTCAGCATGAAGCCTATTT
>PITA01033489.1:0-12699 GCA_004023965.1 Spilogale gracilis | reverse complement strand
TTTCTGACGGAGGCATAGTATTCCATTGTATATATGTACCACATCTTCTTTATCCATTCATCTGTTGATGGGCACCTTGGCTCTTTCCACAGTTTGGCGATTGTGGCCATTGTTGCGATGAACATTGGGGTGCATATGGCCCTTCTTTTCACTACATCCGTATCTTTGGGGTAAATGCCCAGTAGTGCAATTGCAGGGTTATAGGGTAGCTCTATGAAAGAGGCACATTTGTAATAGGGCAAGTTCACCTGAGAATCAGGGCAACAGGCCCCTCCCCCAGAAGACCAGCACAAACAACTCACTAGCATCAGGCTTACTGATCTTAGAGGGCTACAAATCTTCATCTCGTGGGGAAAACAGTATTTAATATTCTTTTTATTTTTGGTTTGTCTTTTAGTATTATTTTTCCAATTATTTTATTTTTTCAGTTTTTAAATTTTTATTTTATAAATATTTCATTCTCTTTCAATATGTGTGTATATATGTATTTGTATTATATATATTAAATTTACATATATGTATTTTCTTTCTTTTTAAAAACAATTTTATTTATTTTTATTTATTTATTTGTCAGTAAGACAGAAATTTAGCACAAGCAGGGGGATTTATTTGTCAGTAAGACAGAAATTTAGCACAGAAATTTAGCACAAGCAGGGGGATTTCTTTCTTTCTTTCTTTCTTTCTTTCTTTCTCTTTTTCTTTCTTTCTTTCTTTCTTTTTTGGGTCTAGTTTCTTTTAATAAGCAAACAGAAAGACAGCCAGGATCTTGTATTTTGTTTTGTTTTGTTTTGTTTTTCCTTTTGTGGTTGTTATTATTCTTTTTTTCTCTTTCTTTTTTTTTTTCTTTTCTGAACAAAGTGGAGAGATAGAGATATTTGGCCCAAAAGAAAGAAAAGGAGGTAGTACTCACCACCAGGGATCTAATCAATATGGATGCAAGATGTCTGAACTAGAACTTAAAATGACTATAAAGATACTAGCCGGACTTGAAAAAAAATCATAGAGAACACCAGAGAATCCCTTACTGTAGAAATAAAAAAACTAAAATCTACTCAGGCCAAAAATAAAAATGTTTTTACAGAGATTCAGTCTGAAATGGATGCCATCAAAATGAGGATGAATGAAACAGAAGAGTGAATCAGTGATATAGAAGATAAAATGATGGAAAATAAGGAAACTAAAAAAAGAAATAAACTATTATATAACCAAGGGAGACTTAGAGAACTCAGTGATTCCATAAAGTGAAATAATATTTGGATAATAGGATAATATAAGTGTCCCAGAAGATGAAGAGTGGGAAAAAGGAGCAGAAGTTTTATTTGAACAAATTATAGCTGAGAACTTCCCTAATTTTGGGAAATAAACAGGCATTCAAATCCAGGAGACATAGAGAAGCCCCCCTCAAAATAAACAAAAATAGGTCAACACCTTGACATAATATAGTGAAGCTTGCAAATTTCAAAGATAAAGAGAAAATCCTAAAAGCAGCTAAGGAGATTCTTAAACTACAAGGGCAGACACATAAGGCTCTCAGGGGACCTGTCTACAGAGACCTGGTAGGCCAGAAAGGAGTGGCATGAGATATTCCAAGTGCTAAATAGAAAAAATATGCAGCCAAGAATACTTTACTTAGTAAGGCTCTCATTCAGAATAGAGAGATAAAGTTTCCAGGACAAATGAAAAGTAAAGGACTTTGTGAACATTGAACCAGCCCAGCAAGAAATATTAAAGAGGATCTTTTGGGTAGAGAGCCCAAGAAACAAAGACCAGAAAGGAACAGAGACAATCTACAGGAACAATTTTATAGGTAATACAATGGCACTGAATTCTATATCTTTCAGTAATTACTCTGAATGTAAATGGGCTAAATGCTCCAATCATAAGGCATAGGTTATCAGAATGGATTAAAAAAAAAAAGACTCATTGTTATGCTGTTTACAAGAGAATCATTTTCGACCCAAAGACACCTCCAGATTGAAAGTGAAGGGGTGGCGAACAATTTTTCATGCTAAGGGACATAGAAAGCTGGAGTAGACATCCTAATATCAAACAAACTAGATTTTAAACCAAGACTGTAATAATAGAGGAAGAAGGACACTATATCATTATAAAAGGGTTCATCCAGCAAAAAGATATAACAATTGTAAATATTTATGCCCCTAACTTGGGAACAGCCAAATATATAAATTAATTAAAACAAAATTAAATAAACTCGTTGATAATAATACAATAATAGTAGAGGACTTTAACACCCCGCTAATAGCAATAGATCAAATAAGCAGAAGATCAACAAGGAAATAATGATTTTGAATGACACACTGGACCAGATGGATTTCACACATATATTCAGAGCATTTCATCCTAAAGCACCAGAATACACATTCTTTTTGAATGCACATGGACATTCTCCAGAATAGATGACATACTGGCTCACAAATTAGGTCTCAACCAGTACAAAAAGATTGGGATCACACCAGGCATATTTTCAGGCCACAATGCTCTGAAACCTGGACTCAATCATAAGAGGAAATTTGGAAAGAACTCAAATAAATGGAAGTTAAAGAGCATCCTACTAAAGAGTGAATGGGTCAACCAGGAAATTAAAGAAGAATTTAAAAATGCATGGAAGCAAATGAATATGAAAACAGTAGTCCAAAACACTTGGATGCAGCAAAAGTGGCCCTAAGAGGGAAATATGTAGCAATATAGGACTCCTCAAGAGGCAAGAAAAATCTCAAATACACAACCTAACCTACACCTAAAGGGGGTGGCAAAAATAAATAAATAAATAAAACAAACAAACAAAAACAGAAAATAAAGCCCAAATCTATCAGGAGAAGATGAATAATAAAGATTGGGGCAGAAATCCATGGTATAGACATAAAAAAAAAAACAAAACAGTAGAACAAATCAATGAAACTAGAAGCTGTTTATTTGAAAACATTAATATGATTGATAACACCTTGACCAGACTTATCAAAAAGAAAAGAGGAAGGACCCAAATAAACAGAGGAGAGATCACAACCAACACCAAAGAAATGTAATTATAAGAGAATATTATGAGCCATTATATGCCAACAAATTAGGTAATCTGGAAGAAATGGATAAATTCCTAGAAACATATAAACTACCAAACTGAAACAGGAAGAAAGAGAAAACATAAACAGACCCATGGCCACAAAGAAATTGAATCAATAATCAAAATTTCCCAACAAGAGATCTGGGCTTGGTAGCTTCCCAGATGAATTCTACCAAACATTTAAAGAAGAATTAATACCCGGAGTGCCTGGGTGGCTCAGCTGGTTAAGCGACTGCCTTCAGCTCAGGTCATGATCTCGGAGACCCGGGATCAAGCCCCACATCGGGCTCCCTCCTCAGCGGGAAGCCTGCTTCTCCCTCTCTCACTCCTCCTGCTTGTGTTCCCTCTGTCAAATAAATAAAATCTTAAACAACAACAACAACAACAACAAATATTTAATACCTATACTTCTGAAACTGTTCCAAAAGAGAGAAATGGAAGGAAAACTTGTAAACTATTTCTATGAGGCCAGCATTACTTTAATCCTAGCACCAGACAAAGATCTCACTAAAAAGAATAACAAACTAATGTCCTTGATGAATATGAATGCGAAAATTATCAGGAAGAGATTAGCTAAAATAATCTAACGGTATATTAAAAGGATTATTCACAGGGAGCCTGGGCATCTCAGTTGTTAAGTGTCTGCCTTTGACTCAGGTCATGATCCCTGAGTCCCAGGATTGAGCCCCACATCAGGTTCCCTGCTTGGCGGGAAGCCTACTTCTCCCTCTCTCATTCCCTGCCTGTGTTCCCTCTCTAGCCATGTTTCTTTCTGTCAAATAAATAAATAAAATATTTTTTAAAAAAGGATTATTCACCAAGACCAAGTGGGATTGATTCCTGGGCTCCAGGGATGGTTCAACATCCACAAATCAATGTGAGACACTACATAAATAAAAGAAAGGACAAGAACCATATGATCCTCTCATTAGATGTAGAAAAAGCATTAGACAAAATACAGCATCCTTTCTTGATAAAAACCCTCCACCATAGGAATATGTACCCCAATATCATAAAAGCCATACACAAAAGACCCACAGTGAATATCATTCTCAACAGGGAAAACTTGAGAGAACTTTTCCGATAAAGTCTGGAACACAACAGGGATGTCCATTCTCACCATTGCTGTTCAACATAATACTGGAAGGACTAGCCTCAGCAATCACACAATAAAAAGATATAAAAGACATTCAAATTGGCAAAGAGGTCAAACTTTCACTCTTCAAAGATGACATGATACGTTATGTAAAACACCCAAAAGACTTCACCAAAAAATTGCTAGAACTGATCCAGGAATTCAGCAACATCAGAGGATAGAAAATCAATGCACAGAAATCAGTTGCATTTCTATACACTAGAAATGAAGCACAAGAAAGAGAAATAAACAAATCCATCCCATTTACAATTGCACCAAAAACTGTAAGATACTTAGGAATAAACCTAACCAAAAAAACAAAGTTTCTGTACTCTGAAAACTATAGAACTTTGAAAGAAATTGAGGAAGACACAAATAAAAGGAAAAACATTCCATGCTCTTGGATTGGAAGAAGAAATATTGTGAAAATATCTATGCAATCTAAACATTCAACTCAATCCCTATCAAAATACCATCAGCATTTTTTAAAGAGCTGGAGTGAATAATCCTAAATTTGTATGGAACCAGAAAAGACCCACAATAACCAAAGGAATGTTGAAAAAGAAAACAGAAGCTGGAGGCATCACAATTCTGGACTTTAAGTTTTATTACAAAGCTATAATCATCAAGACAGCATGGTACTGCATAAAAACAGACATGTAGGTCAATGGAACAGAATAGAGAACCCAGAAGTATCCAATGGAAAAAAGACAGTCTCTTCAACAAATGGTGTTGGGAAAATTGGACAGCCACACATAGAAGAATTAAACTGGACCATTTTCTTATACCATACACAAAAATAAACTCAGAATGGCTGAAAAATCTAAATGTGAGGCAGGAATCCATCAAAATCCTAAAGAACACAGGCAGCAACCTCTGTGATTTTGGCCAGAGAAACTTCTTGCTAGACTTGTCTCCAAAAGCAAGGGAAACAGGGATGCCTGGGTGGCTCAGTCATTAAGTGTCCACCTTTGGCTCAGGTCATGGTCCTGGGGTCCTGAGATCGAGCCCTGTGTTGTGCTCCCTGCTCCACGGGAAACCTGTTTCCCCTTCTCTCACTCTCCCAGCTTGTGTTCCCTCTCTAGCTGTGTTTCTCTCTGTCAAATAAATACATAAAATCTTTAAAAAGGGGGGGGGGGCAAAGGAAACAAAAGCAAAAAGGAACTGTTTGGGGCGCCTGGGTGGCTCAGTTGGTTGGGCAACTGCCTTCGGCTCAGGTCATGGTCCCGGAGACCCGGGATCAAGCCCCGCATCAGGCTCCCTGCTTGGTGGGAAGCCTGCTTCTCCCTCTCTCACTCCTCCTGCTTGTGTTCCCTCTCTAGCTGTGTTTCTCTCTGTCAAATAAATAAATAAAATCTTAAAAAAAAGGAACTGTTCGGACTTCATCAAGGAATCTCAGATTTGACATTTACTAAATATGTGAGCTTGATAAATAATTACCATTATTTACTAATTTACTATAATTACTAAGTGCTGTACTATATACATCACTTAGAAGAATGCCTGGAATATAATAAGCTTACCTATAGAATATTTGTTTCCTAGCCTTTGCCCTAATAGTCATCACCTCCCCTTACTAGTAAGCCATGATACTTACCCCCTCAAGAATTGGGGTGGATTACTGGTAAGTAGGAGGGAGAAAGTATTTGTAATGTGAAGGCAATTGATATTAATTTACTCTGCCCAAGGTAACTTTTTAAAGCCAACTTTTGCTTTTATGGGATCTTTATGGATTTTACATGTAACTAAGGATGTCTCATTGAACCTTTCTTGATGCAAGCAAAGTGTATTTTGTCAATGAGATCCTCACACATCTTCCAGCATCTTTCTTTCATGATCTCATTGCTCTTTTTTCTTACTCTTTTATGGAGTAATTCTAATGGCCTCAGGCTGGTTTGCTTGCTTGCTTGGCCCATTTTTACTCATCACAAACACAGGTGTCTCACCTGTTGACTATATGAGTGCAATAACTTCCCAAATGCAGCCTCTACTTTTCTGCCATAGATCACTTTTGCGAGCTATAGATATTTCATTCAACACATTTTGTTGACTAATGTATCTGATGTTTCCCATATTATAGAAATTATATTAGCTATCCAAATGGCCCCAAAATGTTCTTCCCTTGAGTTTAACTGAGCAGGAAGCATCTCTCACCACTCCACAATATCATGTAGAGGTGAAATATGGGAGATAAATGACACAGATTTCTCCAAAACAAGTCCCAGTTTTCCAGCTCTCAGTCTCTTTTTGTGGTAAGTAAACACTGAGCTAAAGGTGATAGTTTGGGGGAGATCTTCTATGCCTGCTTACATGGTATAGAACTAAACAATAATCAAGAATACTTACCTCTATTTTGGGGGGGAATAGTAATAAACAGAAGTAAAATTGCTGTCAAACAGATTCTTATATAATCAAATTTATATTTCTGAACATGATAAATTAAGGGAAAATCTTATTTGAATAATAATCTTGAAGATTTTAAATACTATGGAATTTTTTCTATATTTAGTGAGCATGTTCTATTTTCTATGCATATTAGGTAAATTTTCTGCTCTTATGGGTCAGAATTATAGTGAAATAATTAACACTTACTGAAACGTTTTATGCCATATGATGTAGGGGACTAAATTTCTTCTAAACAATGTTGTAATTTTAAACTTCCATTGGTAAGGCATTCCTACACTGGTAATCTAGACCTAACACTGTTTCAGGGCTATCCATACCAATAGCTCTTTCAATGGTAATAATAATACCTTTGCATTTGGTATGAACAAACAAACAAAATGTCACAGAGAAGCTCATTTGAGAGTAAACATAATGATACAGGTATTACTTATCCTTATGGCACTTCTATGGTTATAAGCATTCACTTGTCTGGCATAGTGGGAAACAAGAGATTTAAGACTCATATAACTGCTTGAAATAAAAAAAAAGTGCATGGCTATGGTTTGGTAGACTTCGAGTATAGTAGGTTTTGCAGACATGGCATATGTCAATATTGTTAAACAGTGTGACTGGAGAAAAAGCACTGAGTCCAAACTCATCATTTAAATATTATTGTATCAATGAATGTTAGTAGTTACTTCAGTGAACATAAAATATATACTTTGAGACATAGTGTTATGTGTATAGACTTTTAGTGCTTCATTATTCTGGTTATTTAATGAATCTTACAGGATTATAAAGAATGCTTATTCATTTACCAATCTCAAACTATGCTAAACTAAACTAAACCAACCGTTCAAACAAAAGTAATTCTCTTTCATCATAAATGTATTTTATATACAACTGTATATTATATACAATAAATGTATTATTGCTGGAATGTCTTAAGCAAATAATTTAATCTTTTATTTTTACATTTTAATTTAAATTCCAGTTAGTTAACATTAGTTTCAGGTATACAATATAATAATTCAACAGTTCCATACAAAACCCAGTGCTTATCACAAGTGTGTTCCTTAGTCCCTATCACCAGTGTAACCCATCCTCCCATTCACCTTCCCTCTGGTAACCATTAGCTTGTTCTCTATAGTTTAGAGTCTATTTCTTGGTTTGTGCCTCTCCCTCATTTTTCTTTCTCTTTGATCATTTGTTTTGATTCTTAAATTCTGCATATGAGTGAGACCATATGGTATTTGGCTTTCTCTGACTGACTTCTTTTGCTTTAATGCCCTCTAGTGCCATCTGTATCATTGCAAATGGCAAGATTTAATTCTTTTTGATGGCTGAGTAATATTTCATCATATATATATCTCACATCTTCTTTATCCAGTCAATCTGTCAGTGGCCATCTGGCTCTTTTCATATTTGGTTGTTGCAAGTATTGCTGCTGTAAACATTGAGGTACATGTGCCCCTTCAAATCATTATTTTTGTATTCTTTGGGTAAATAATTAGTGTAATTGTTAGATCATTGGGTAGCTCTATTTTTAACTTTTTGGGGAACCTCATACTGTTTTCCAGAATGGCTGCACCAGTTTGCATTCCCACTAACAGTGTAAGAGGATTCCTCTTTCTCTGCATCCTTGACAACATCTGTTGTTTCCTGAGTTGTTCATTTTAGCCATTTTTACCTGTGTGAGGTGGTAGCTCATTGTGGTTTTAATTTGTATTTCCCTGATGCCAAGTGATGTGGAGCATTTTTTTCATGCATCTGTTGGCCATTTGTATGTCTTCTTTGGAGAAATGTCTCTTCATGTCTTCTGCCCATTTCTTGACTGGATTTTTTGTTTTTTGAGTGTTGAGTTTGATTAGTTCTTTATAGGTTTTGGGTACCAGTTCTTTGTCTGATAAGACATTTGCAAATTTCCTCTCCCATTCTGTAGGTTCCCTTTTAATTTTGTGGAGAAGTTTTAACTTTTAATGAAAGAAAATCAGATTTTGATTATTATGTGGAGTTAAAATCTTAACTTTCTTTATGAGGTTCTCTTTATCACTAAAAGTCACAAAAGGACTTTTCATTAACCAAGAGTGACCAGATTTGTTTTTTTTGTTTGTTTTAAGATTTTACTTATTTGACAGAGAGAAACACAGCTAGAGAGGGAACACAAGCAGGGGGAGTGAGAGAGGGAGAAGCAGGCTTCCCGACGAACAGGGAGCCCAATGTGGGGCTCAATCTGGGTCTCTGGGATCATGACCTGAGCCGAAGACAGTCACTTAACCAACTGAGCCACCCAGGGGCCCCGTGGAGTGACCAGATTTGTTAACAACATCTGTCTACAATTTCACCCAAATGGTAGGCAACAGTTCATCTTACAGAATAGTTTTGAATAAAAGCAATGGTTAGGATTTAAATTGCTTTCTAATTGCACCTTATGCTCCCATTTATTCAATGTGCCTATTACTGTATGAATGAGGATTTCTGTTTATAAGTTGAACTATATATCAAAATTTAAATAGATATTAACCAGTAAATCATGTTGTCACATGTATTGATAATACAGTTAAGGGATGGCACTAAAGATGATAGATAAAAGAGGTTAAAGGATAAAATATGAAAGAAAAAATAATTATTAAATTGAACAACAAAAAATGCTCCTCCTCAATAGTATCCAAAAAAAATTAATTCATTATTTTACCTACCAAGTTAGATGAGTAAACAAAGTTAATATTGAATATTATAAAGAATGTGGAGAGATGGGATATAGCAAACAGTACTATTGGGGTTATAAATCAGAATATCTTTTTGATAACAAATTTGACTATATATATGTAGTATACATATATATAAAGTTCACACATTTTGACAATATTTTATCCTAAGGAAATAATTCTTAAAAAAAAAGTTACTGATTTATCATGTCAGTATTATGTATAATACTGAATAATTAGAAACAATCTATTCCTAAATGTCCAGAAATTGGAAGTTGATTATTGTCACAGTACAAATTCATTATATAGACTATGATGCAGTTACCAAAAATTGTTTAAATGTACTATACCTGGAGTATCTGGGTGACTTAGTTGTTTTAAGCATCTGACTCTTGATTTCAGCTCAGGTCTTGATGTCAGGGTCATGAGTTCAAGTCCTTTGTTGGGTTCCAAAACAAACAAAACTAAACAAAACTAAATATTATGTTTATGCATAAGATGATTAGAATATTAATATATTATATGGAAAAAGGAAACACTTGGAATTGGGATATACAATTTTATGTAGCATGTAATTATGACTACATTAATATCTTATGCATAAAAAACTGAAAAAATGCAATAAAACTTTGATGATTTTTTTGGAGGGTGCTAAAATTTGAGGTATTAAATCTGTTTTCTTCAAATTACCTCACTAAAAGTATAATATAAAACCTGAAAGCTACTTGGAGTTATGCTTTTAGCTTATATGTAACAAAAAGTGCTATAAAATATTGTACATCAAAAGCATGATGAATTAAGGAACATGCTATGAAAAATATCAAAAAACATGGGAATGATGGATTGTGTTCTATATATTATGTAAGATGTTTTATTGGGAATCCATGAGAGGAAGCATATATCAAGTCTCACTGTTGTTAATAGTTCCACCCAACACATTTATATATAAGTATATATAATACGTAATAAAAATTAATATACCATAAATGTTAATATATACGTACATACATTTTCATCTTAAAAATACCTTCCATCTTTAGTTAAGTTTATTTTATTTGAATTTCAGAAGGCTCAAAGACTGTATTTTAGCCTACCTCTAGAAAAACCTTTATGAATTTAATAGTATATGTGTTAATTTTATCTTTTGTACCTAATTTTGTACATTTTCTTTACCCTTCCTATTTATTAGTTATAACAAAAACAATTTGTAAATGTATCAAATGAAATAGAAGTTTAATCAACAGAGATTTATCTGTAACATAAATATTTTATATATTCATATATGCTGGTATAAAGCAGGATTCTATAATAGTGAAAATAATCTTAATCTGAGGGTAAGGGTCTTGAATTCTTATTCTCATTTTGCCATATATATGTTTCTTGATGTTTTTAGGACTTTGTTTTCATTTTTAAATTAGTCAGATAACTAAGAGACCACCAAGTTATAGTTTATCCTTACAAATTCTCTGAAATTATGTGGTACATGGTTGGAAAGATGGAGAAAAGTTCTATAGCATAGTTTCTTTGATTTCTATTCCAAAATATTCTTGAAAGAATGAGAAAATGGTAGTAAGGATATATCAGGATGTCAAGTTTTTTTGGGTATCATAGTAAAATACATATAACTAAAGTTGACCATTTTAACCATTTAAAATGTATATTTCAGGTTGTTAAGTACATTTACTATAATGTGTAACCATAATCATCATCTAGTTCCAGAAAATGTTATTACATATTAAGGAGTCACTCTCCAGTCTCCCACCTTTTCCAGCCTATGGGAAACAACCTACTTTCTGTCTCTATGGGTTTTCATATTCTTGATATATCTTATAAATTAAATCACTTAATATGTGGATTTTTTGTTTGACTTCTTTTAATTATAATATTTTTAGTGTTCATCAATGTTATATAATATCAGTACTGCATTCCTTCTTATGACTAGACAATATTACATCCTACGGGCATACCACATTTTGTTTTTCCATTCATTAGCTGATGAACATTTACATTGTTTCAACTTTTGGCTGTTTTGAATGTTGCTATTATGAACATCTGTGTACTAGTGTTTGTTTGAATACCTGTTTTCAGTTTTCAAGGTGATATATGTAGAGGCAGAATTGTTAGATCATATGGTAATTGTGTGTTCTATTTTCACACAAACACAGATTACCAGAAATTATAAATATGTGAGCAAGCAAAAATACCATTTCTTAAAATTTAAAAATTAATCCTTCAAGCAAATAAACGTAGTGTATAATTTTTAATGTAAGTAGAAGCAAACTGTAACAAAAATAGCACATAATATGGATTGGAAAAATGGGAGTACAGTATTATATAGTTCTTATGCACATGGGGTGAAAAATATTACTTGCCAAGTAGATTGGGATAAGTTAAAAATGAATGCTATCAAACCTAAAATATGCACAAGAAAACACAAACAAAATAAAATGTACAAGATTGTTCTGACAAAGAAAAGAGACAACAATATACTGCTGATATATAAAAACAGAAATAAAATAATAGAAAAAGAAGATATTCTATCCTAGTATTAATCAAAAGAAAATTGGAGTAGCTTTATTATTATCTGAAAATTTAGGTTTATGAGCAAAAATGTTTCCAGGAATAATAATAAAGTGGTGAGATTTCTTCAAGAAGTCATGAGAATCTAAATGGACATGTCCCTGATAACAGAGCATCAAATAAATAAAGCAAAAATTTATAAAATTGCAGATACAAATAGACAAAATTACAACTGTTGTCATGTAATTCACCATATGAATGAACTGAATAAACAAACCAAAAAAATTATATAATCATTCCAAAAGATGCCAAAAAAGTACCTGGGGAAAAAAAAAACCAACACATATCTATTCCTAGTAATCTCTCTCAGAAAACTCAAAATAAAATGGATTGTCCTCAACCTGAGCAAAGGCATCTCCAAAAAATATCTACAGCTAATATTATATTTAATGCTAAAATACTAAATATTTTTCACCAAATATCAGCAATAAGAGGATAATTGCTCTATTCATTGCTATTCAACATTGAACTGAAGGTCCTAGCTAGTGTAATCAGGTAAGAAAAATAAAAAAGTTTCATTCAGAATTGAAAGGGAGAAATGTCTGCACTTGTAAAATACACAATCATGTGTGTACAAATGAATCTATAGAATCCACAAAAAGCTACCAGAATACGGGACGCCTGGGTGGCTCAGTTGGTTGGGCAACTGCCTTCGGCTCAGGGCATGATCCCGGAGATCCGGGATCGAGTCCCACATCGGGCTCCCTGCTCTGTGGGAAGCCTGCTTCTCCCTCTCTCACTCCCCCTGCTTGTGTTCCCTCTCTGGCTGTGTTTCTCTCTGTCAAATAAATAAAATCTTTAAAAAAAAAAAA
>PITA01033487.1:0-12701 GCA_004023965.1 Spilogale gracilis | reverse complement strand
TTCTTCTTCTTCTTGCTTCCTTAAGCCATCTTAGACCTGCTGAGGGGTTACTCCACACTCCCCAGAGGCTTAAATCATGTAAAACAATTTTTCAGACCCTTCATGTATGTGTGCGGCATCGTCAGTCTCAACATAAACCAAACTCTGGATGGAGCTGCCCTTGACTTTTCAGGGACTGTAATATAAAAAACAGAATTTGTTTTGTTTTGTTTTGTTGTTGTTGACTTAAAAATTGTCTTTGCAAATCCTACAAGACCACATGACTTCATGGACCACCAAACACTCTCTTTACTTTTATTGTCCTTTGCTGCTATATACTCTTGCTTTGTCTTCTGGGAGCAGACCATGAGTTTGTATCTCTATTACCCTACCAGACATAACTCCCAGGGGATTTTGCTATCCATTTCTTATCCTGAAACTGAATTTTTGAGGCTTCCGAGGCAAAGATATGGAGCATTCTGGCATTGCTACTGCCTCTGCTGTGTTCTGATGTTAACGCAACAGCACTACCCCTTGATTCACATTCTGGAGTTTTGATGCCATGATAACAAAGAAGTGAACAGAAATTTCACTTCAATTTTAAAGTCTCAGAGTTGATTATTTTTTTGTATATCCTTCTTTAGAACATTTACTCCTATTGTAGTTTTGACCACATGTTGTTTTAAGCAATTGTTAGCCATTTCTCATTTTTACCTGAATTGCCATGCTCTTGGCAATGTTATTAGATAATTTAAAAAATATTTATTAAAAATTAGAAAATTCTTTATGATCATTTGTTCCTATGCATATTTTCCCATTAGAATGATAAAAAGTAAAATTTTATATTCTGTTAAATAATTTACAACTTTAAAAGTTCTAAATAATTATATTTTTAATAGCTTTATAATAAGCTCTTGAGTAAATCAATCACTATCTCAGTGGTTGGAAAACTATGGTCCCTAACCCCATCCTGGTTTTGTGCGTATAATTTTGGAACATACTGGAATTTTATTGGAACTCATTTATTTATGTAGTGTTTGTGACTGTATTTGTGTTACAACAGCAGAACTAAGTAGTTGTGACAGAGACCATATGGCTTGAAAATCATAAAATATTTACTATATGTCACTTTATGGAAAAAGTGAGGTGACCTTGATCAAAGTTATGATAAACATCTAATATTTTAAGACTTTGCACAATAAAAATCACTAAAACAGAAGTAACAGAACATTTAGAAATATTTGATAAGTGAAAAACTGCAGTGGGATTAAGGGGGATTAAGACTTTTTGATGTCTAGCATGCAGTATGGATTATTGTGCATATTATACGTCTTCACTCACTAAACCCTAACAACCTCTATGTCTTCCTTTTATCTTTTTACTGGCAAACTTCCTCTGATAAGGTTTGGAGGGAATAGGAATTATTTTTCACATTTTTTTAATCCAGATGAACTCCAATGTTTCCCAAAGTAGCCTGGTTTCTGATAGTCTTGGCTCTGATTAAAACAAAACAAAACAAAACAAATAAAACTCTGTTTAGATTAAAATTGTGGCTCTCTTAGAAATTTAAAATGAACTCATGTCAAATATTTTATTAAACTTGGTAAGGAAGCTGGTGAGATGTTCTTACTGAATCAGAGGAAAATTTAAAAAATTTGCTTGCAAAAAAAGAAATGCTAACATAAGCTAACAAATAGATTCAAAAAATGGCTTAGCAAAAGTCTATAATCATTTACTTTCTGCTGGATGCAACAAATTTTTATTTCTATAGACAGGAATTATTTGTATTATCACCAGTTTTTTGTTGTTGTTGTTGTTTTAAATAGAGCTATAAAATACCTCAAATAGAATCAAAGGCAGGGATAGCCCAGATAGAATAAATGAATTTGGACCCCGCTAGTCTTTTCTAACCAATCTCAAAGTCAGTTTTTCCTGACAGTTCACATGATCTACTTCTTGCCTATTTTATCACCAATATGGAACCCTGCCTTTTTTCACTTGTTCTTGCAACACTGTGGTTTTCAGAAGGGATATACTGTCCTTTGGGGGCTAATGCCCAAAGGTAGCTTCATAACTGAAGTACAAAAAAAGGAAAAACTTAACATTTAATATTAGACATTACTGCCTAAAACCCTTAGTCACTCTTATCATTATAGAGTAGATATTTCTAAAAGTTCTATTGTGTATTCTCATTCAGCTTTCTACTTCATTGGCTTGTAGAAAGTCAATATTCATTATTGTGCAAAGAAATTTAGCACTCTATCTCATCCTTGGCCCTGACTATGCCCAATGATGTGAAAATGTTGAGGTTTGGAACAGACAGTCAAGAAAGAATTCTTGAGTCATCTTTGATGAGAAAGGGTTTTGTTTTGCTTTTTGTTTTAAGATTTTATTTATTTATTTGCCAAAGAAGGAGAGGGAGACCACAAGCAGGGGGAATGGTAGGTAGAAGGAGAAGCAGAATCCTCACCAAGCAAGGAGGCAGAAAGAGAAGCAGAATCCCCACCAACCAAGGAGCCCAATGAGGAACTTGATCTCAGGACCCAGGGATTATGACCTGAGCTGAAGGCAGATGATTAACCAACTATGCCACACAGGTGTCCCCCAAGAGGTGGTTTTATTAAAGCATGGGGACAGGACCCACAGACAGAAAGAGTTCCACTGAGGTCTTGAGGAGTGGCTGATCACATGCTTTCAAGTTGGGACAGAGTTAGGGATAGCATAAGTCTCTAAGGAATTTGGAAGCAAGGCTCCCAGAACCTTGAGGGGCTAGCTATTGTTAGTAAAAGGTCATTTATTACTGTCTAGTAAAACCTTCATTATGAGACCCTTCAGAAAAGACAGTTTTGCCTATTTTCTCAGATATAGAACAGTGGGCCATATGCTTAGAAGATGATTGCTAACATATATCATGGCGGGGGGTGTGTGGATAGAGATGAAGAAAGTTTCCAAAGGAATTTTTATATGTTAAAGGAGACTTACAGGGTTCTAGAATTCAGGGTAATGTAAAGCTAAGACTGCCTTCTGCCCTTAGCAGAGTATTAACATTGAGATGGTTGGATTTCTGGAGAAAGGTCATTCTGCCTGTCTCAGGGACTGTTCATTCAGTTGTAAGTTGTTAGGAAATTTAATTTTTTTTAATTTTTCCTTTGTTCTCCATATTACCCAAGAAGATGCAAATGGTTGATTGAAAATTTCCACTGAGATCAATCAGGCATTTTCCCTAAATTAAAGAACCAATTTTCCCTAAATTAAAGAATCTCTGAAGGCAAAATTACATCAGTTCTCTAAAGCACAATGGTATCTGCAGTTGTTTTTTTCTTTTAACTCAATAGCAGTTTCTTTTTCCAAGGTTAAAGGTACTGCAGGGAAAAAAGCAGAATAAGGAATATGGACAGTTCTAAGTTCAGAGGTAGGTTTGTTATTTTTATTGAGTTGCTAGGAAAAAACCTCCCTGATGAGAGATTCAGATGAAGTAAAGGAAGATCTGGGGAGAGAGCAGTCCAGAGAGAACTAGCCAGTGTACAGCCCCTAACTTTAGTGTACTTACAGAAGAACAAAGAAGCCAGTGTAACTGAGCAGACTGTGTGAAGAGACGTGTAAGAGGACATCAAAGGATGTGGTAGAAGTCAGCTCATGCAGGGCCTTGTTGGTAAAGACCTCATTTGACTATATCATTTCCCCCCCAGAAAAGACAGTTTTGCCTGTTTTCTCAGCATGATTGCCCATTGTCTCATCATCGTAAAAAAAAAAAAAAAATAGCTACTTTTTAGTGAAATCAAGGCCAGTGTAAAATTTTGAAAGAATGATATGAAGACATATGCATTGTAAGAGGATAAAATTAATTAAAAGAATATTTGGATTACCTTCATGGATACTGAAATCACCAACGATTATGCTGGGAGTGGATTATATTGAACCGCAGAAGAGGAAAAATATTTTTCCTCTGTCTCTCTTAGGCTCTTACCTAGGTCTTTGAAGTAAAAGAGAGCAAGAGAAAAATATATAGTTAATTTTGACACAAGGAAATAAAGACCCAAACAAGTATTTATTTAAGTAAGTTTCACACTGGGTGTGGAACACTTGAACTCAAGAGTCCGATGCTTAGCTGACTGAGCCACCCAGGTGCCCCAACCCAAAGAAGTACTAAACCAGAGCATTTTTAGGCTAACTTTAATGAAGAGTGGAAAATATGATAGGACTGAGGGTATGAGCTAAGTGTAGTAAAACTTTGGGAAATCAGCAAAGCCTATTGTTTCAGATTTCTTTCTGCATTCCTCCTTCTTTGGATATACGGATGCTCCTGTCCTCCCAGTATAGGCAGGGTACCTCTCATGTGAGGGTTTAAGGATCTGCTTTGAAAAAGAAAGTCAGAGAGTAATTCTTGTATCTATCATTTCTGAAATTCCTTCTGTTTAAAACAATAAATATGCTAAAGTGTCATATTTTGGGTTAATGTGTCTTGAATCTTATCAGATCCAATTGCTACAATCTTCTAGGAAGAGATTCAAGAGATTGGATATGAAGCAGCAGAAAACCATGATCCCTGAAAGAGAAGTAGCAATGAGGGTGGAGAAGGGACTGGTTGTCCTGAGAGTATTTCTAGCAGCAAGGTAGCAAGGGAAAGTCCAGGGAAGCCTGCAAGTATCTCTTTGGTCAGGGGACAGAACTGAGCATCCAGGAAGACCAAGGGCATGAGAGTTCACAAGGCAGAGCACAGAAGAAAGAAAGCTGCATGGAAAGAACTCTAAGATCCAGAATGGGTTGCTCACAATACTCACCTGAACATTGAGAAGCCCAAGTCTGTGAACACACTGCCTGATCACCATAAAAACGCTCTGAAAGGATTAGAGGTACCAATTTCTGGAACTCACTTAGAGCCCAGAATATTGCTTGTTTCTACTAGCAGAATGGAGGACACAAAAAGAAGATGGAGAAAAAACTGCCACTAGTTGACGTTCCACGAGTTCTGTCAGAGTTATGGCACTTAATGGTTACTACCAAAGAGAAGGTTTAGCTATAGTGCCCAAAAGAAGATTTAAAGAGGAAGGAAAAAAGAAAAAAGAAATGATAGTGGTGCCTTTGGAAAAATTGCTACTATTAGAGGGTGGTGAATTGAGGATACTGATAAACAGTTACCACAGAGTAGTGATCCAGACTAAAGGAAACTATGGATTCCAAGCATTATGATATGCCATAAGGAAGCCTCCCTACTTACAGACCCAAATATTGTCTTTCCAAAATCATCTTTTAAAGGGATGGGAGCAGAAGTGTAGCTGCCTTACTCTGGTGAAACAGGATATAATATAAAATGCCTAAAGCATTGCTTCTCAAACCTTAATCTATTAAATACAATTTATCTGGGAAATCTTGCTAAAATGGAAGTGATTCAATAGTTTGGGGTGGGGTCAAAGATTCTGCATTTCTATGTTTCCCCGTGGAGCCTCTACAGCTGGTGCACAGACCACACTCTGAATAGCAATGGTCTAGATGTTTTAAAGTGCTATACACACTTTAGTTAGAGGTCTTAAAAATTGGACTGTGGCATCTAAGTTTTTGTGGTACCAAGGGGTATATACTACTTCCACTACACTGGTAAGTGATGCTTATTTCCAATGAAGTTGCCTAATGGAAATGCAGTGTAAAGGATACCAGAGCAGTACATCTTTTGGAGGGGGTGGAGGGAGAAAAGTTAGGTAGATAATTGTACAAGCTACATTTGCAATATATTTTCAAGATAAAACATACTTATAGGATTAATGGATTTACATATTTACATTTGGTTGCCCTTTTGTATGTAAAACAATTTCATCTTGAACCTCATAAGAACCTCAATAAGATAACCAAGTGTTAATATAAAAAATGAAATGGCAGATATGTGAGAACTGTGAAGGTTAATCCACTGACAATACAATGTCAATTTATGTGCTTCTATATCATAAACTAAATCAATTCTAAAAGCAAAAGAAATTATAGACAAATAAACAGAGACCTCAAAAATTCCTTCTATTGTTGACCTTAATAATGGCCAGTATTTAATGCCTAGACAGCCGTTTTCTGAAGATACTAAGAGAATTAGAATCAACTTAGAAAAAAAAAATAATTCCTTATAAACCATCTCAGATCACAAGTGGCCAGGAAAAAAATTGATCTTAGAGATCTACTAATGTCAATGGACATTAAAGCAAGATACTTTCTATTATATTCTATGTGTCCTTTAGCTATTATTTTAAAGAACTGAAAGGAGTCAAGGAAGTCATGAACTGTAAAGAAGTAGCCTTTTCTTCAAGGTGTTCTTCAACAGGACTGAAACTTCACAATCACTAAAAGGTAGACAGGCCAGAGATGAGCAACTTACTTTAAGTCAATCACTGAACTGGCAACAGGTGTTTTTTAATCTTTCTGAGTCCTGGCATGCCTAGGAATCTGGTAAGGTACTGAAACTTTGTTGACTTGAGAACAAACCGTGATGTTGTTTGTAAAACTGGCTTAGATGAAGTAATTTAGGCGGTTTATTTCATAAAGGGATGTGTGAACCAGTGACAAATCTGTTACCTACTCTGATTTCAGTCCAGCTCCTCTTTAAGTAACTGGTGGTGCTAAAGATGATGATTTTTCTCGCCACTGTCATCGCCCCTTATTTTGCACCTCCCTGCAGGCTGGGCAATTTGCTGGGGGTTAGGCATGGCCACTGGAGTCCATTATTCAGTATTGATTCTTAGAAATGCATTTTCCATTTGTTTCCCATGAAATGAAATGAAAAGACTAGTGTTTCTAAAAACTTATTCAAGCAATCATCTGCTTCTCTTTTATTTCCTTTGGGAAAGAGTCTTGTTGACTCTGACAGGCATTCTGTCTTTTTCATTAGGTGCTTCTCACTGATAAGTAGAAAGAAAATGTTTTATCATATAGAAACTGAAAGAATCTCTTGCAAAATTCTCCTACTGATAGTCTTTGGCCATCTGTCTTGAAACAAAGAGAGAATTATCTATCAGTTTATCCAACATAATATCTGCCTAATTTTCAGGCCATATTGCAGTATGACTTAAAACTCCTGGAGTTACAAAATATATATTATGAATTCAGTGTCCATAACAATTTATGACAGACAATTGTAAAAATACGATAAAAAACATTTGTGATTCTATGGGAATAGTAAAAGCTTTGCAGCTTGGGTAGAAAGTGGGAAATGAAAATAGTGAGTTCCAAAAGAATTTTCCTTCCTTCCTCTTTCCTCTCCTCTCACTTCTCTCTCTTCCCTCTTTCTCTTCCCTTCCTTCTTTAGAGTTAATACCACCAATCATAACAACCAAGATGTTAAGACAATCACTATGTGGAAATGAGGTCTAGACTTACTTACATCACTTTAATGATGTCATGTGGGGTATGGCTTTTTAAGACTTGACTTCTGAAATAGGTCACTGTTAAGGAGTTTTAAGCCTATTTTGTAATTTAGGTGTAATATTGAGAGTGTGACTAAATATTCTGTAGCTTCCTTTTTTACTGTTATGGGTCCTCAGTTTAGTTGAGAAAACAGTTATTGAGAGGCAAGTATTTGCAAGGCACTGTGCAATGAAAAACTGGTGATGCTGAAGTTGATTCTCTAGTCAATTAGAGAATCTCTAATATCTTCTGTCAATTTATGGAGGAAATAGTTACTTGAAAAATAATATATAAGACAATTTCTGAAAAGCACTGTAATTAATCATACATTTGCTGCACTTGTGCTATGTGACAGGCACTGCACAAAACAATGGCCATACTAGACAAAAAGATACATCCTTGCCCTTAAGGAACTTGTAATCCAAACTTAGATTGATAAGGAAATGCATAATTGGTGTCTATAATAATTGCTATAAAGAACACAGGCACATATACAGTGAGTCTCAGAAACTTATTTATACCTTTTTATTATTTTTAAAATATTAATTTTTATTTTTTCCATAACCCAGTCACCCTATCCCTCCCCCCACACCTCCCAGAAACCCTCAGTTTGTTTCCTGAGATTAATCTCTTATGGTTTATCTCCCTCTCTGGTCCCAACTTGTTTCATTTTTCCTTCCCCATATGAACCTCTACCCTGCCTCTCAAATTCCTCATATCAGAGAGATCATATGATAATTGTCTTTCTCTGATTGATTTGAAACTTATTTATATCAAATATGGTAGGTACTATCTCTATGTATATATATCACCATTTCAATGGGAGACACTATTATTAGATTATAACACAGCTAAAATGGGACAGAGTCCCATACTCCAGGCAGAACACAATTTGAGTGACACTGACAAAAGAAAGTTATTAACTATTTCATGTACCTATCCATCCTCTTTCTCTGTTTTTTTCCAAACAACATGGTCTTACATGGATGAAGAAGCCAAAACTTGTATTTTCAATTATAATCTTATTCTGGTCTGGTTTGCAGTGTAATATCTTTAACATTTTTTGATCCATACCAAACAAACCAAACCATACCCAAAAAGCTTGTCTGCACATTTTGTTTGTTTTTAAATACCACCTTAGTGTTATGGTTTTGCTGTTCTTTTCATTCCCTTCCAAGTCAGTCACCAGTTCCTATGGATGTCTTTCACTATAGTTATTAGCTATAACTCTGTTTGTGAATTCCTAATCCTGTTTGATTCCTAATCCAAATCTGGATTCTCATTTTTTTTCTACTTCTGTTGTGGCCTTCACATTGTAGTCCTTGGTTTATTTTTTTTTTAGATCTATAATACATGTTTATAATACTTCATACTACTCACAGTTTGGAAATTAAAAGTATGCTTATGTTCTCCATAAATTACAGTCTTAATTCTTCAATCTAAAATTAAAACTCACCATAATTATTTTAATTTTAACAGTACAAACCAACATACATAATACTGTAAAGTTTACAAAGCACATTCATATTGGGGTCATGACATTAGTCTTAAGGGATAGGTAACGTGCATTATATTCCTGGGAGAGAGAGAGAGACTTTTCCAAGGCAACAGGGCAATTCACAATATCCCAATTTGAATTTAGGTCATTTGCATTCAAATATGTATATTCTAAAATACAACGAGTAATACAAGTATACGTATCAAATGTCTCCAGAATGACACTTTTCTTCCACAGTAATGGGTTGCATGACCACATTAATATGTAGATATTTATGACCTTCAACAAGAAATTTTTGTTGTTACTCCATATCTATTATTCCTTCAGGAACACCAACACATCTTCTTTAGAATATCATTTTTGGGTAGACTTCATCTTAACTTTTGAAATAATAAAAGTTAAATTAATTTTTTATCATACTTACCCAAATTTTGCTACACTATTTTTCTATACTGTATTACAGTTTCTTTTATATTTGTATATATTTTTTCCTTTAGCTCTTCAAGGCATAGTGCATTCTGATGTTTTAGAATACTTAATAAAATAGTTGCACATAACAAATATTTACTGAATGCTTGTCAATTCATTAAATGGTCTTTCTCACTGCATGTCATCTAACTATTTTTAAGAGATTTTTTGCCAGCCTCTATAATAGGCAGAATAATAACCTCCCAAAGATGTCCGTGTTTTAATCCCCAGAAACTTGAATAGATCAGGTTAAATGCAAAAACTAGCATTGCAGCTTCACTGACTAGGAGATGGGGAGATTACCTTGGAGTAACTGGGTGGGATCAATAAATCACCAGCATTCTTATAATCAGCAGAAGGAGGCAGAAGAGAGAGAACCAGAGAGATAGTTGTATGAGAAGGACTTACCAGTATTGCTGGCTTTGTTGAATAAAAGACTGTTGGTAGGTTCCAGTAGCTGGAAAAGGCCAAAAACAAACAAACAAAAATTTTTTCTAGAGTCTCTTGAAAGAGGAGCAGCCCTGCAACATCCTGATTTTAGCCTAGCAAGACCCAATTTCATACTTTGACCTTAAGAACTGTAAAATAATACATTTGTGTTGTCTTAAGCCAATAATTTTGTGATAATTTGTTAAAGCAGCCACAGGAAATTAATATACAACTAATATATCATTTTATAAAAATATTTTAAAAGGGCTTTTATGAAAAGTTGATTGAGATTTTTCTATTAAGTCATATGAAGAGTATATTCCTATGCAGATTAAATTTTATACAATGTTTTCTGTGTAATGAAACTTGATCATTAAATGGTTCATAGCTAGATGTCAGCTAAACATGAAGCACCTTGGCATGATCCCTACCAACATCTTCAACTGCATCTCTCAGTATCTCCCTTTTATTCAAGACACATGCCACAGTCAACTACTTTCAGTGTTCTAAAACAGCTAAACTCTTCCCTAAGTTTTGTCTTTTTCTTGTTGCCCCCTCTGCATTCCATTCACTTGTGTGTTTTTTTACCCCATAACCCAGTAACCCTATCCTTCCCCCTCATCTCCCAGAAACCCTCAGTTTGTTTCCTGAGATTAAGAGTCTCTTATGGTTTCTCTCCCTTCCTGGTCCCATCTTGTTTCATTTTTATTTCCCCCCTACCTCCCATGACACCCCACCATTTCAAATTCTGCATATCAGAGAGATCATATGATAATTGTCTTTCTCTGATTGACTTATTTTGCTCAACATACTTTTGACATATTTTGCTCAATACTGCATAGTATTCTCATATATATATGTATTATATATATATATATATATATATATATATAGTATTCCCATATACCACATCTTTTTCTTTTTAAAGATTTTGTTTATTTATTTGACAGAGAGAAACACAGCTAGAGAGAGAACACAAGCAGGGGGAGTGAGAGAGGGAGAAGCAGGCTTCCCACCAAGCAGGCAGCCCGATGCGGGGCTCGATCCCGGGTGTCTGGGATCATGACCTGAGCCGAAGGCAGTCGCCCAACCAACTGAGCCACACAGGCACCCCTATATACTACATCTTTATCCATTCATCCATTGATGGACACCTAGGTTCTTTCTATAGTTTGGCTATTGTGGACATTGCTGCTAAAACATTCGGATACATGCGCCCTTTTGGATCACTAAATTTATATATTTAGGGTAAATTCCCAGTAGTGCAATTGTTGGGTCATAGTGTAGCTCTATTTTCAAGTTTTTGAGGAATTGCCATACTGTTTTCCAGAGTTGCTGTACCAGGTTGCCTTCCCACCAATAGTGTACGAGGGTACCCTTTTCTCCACTTCCTCGCCAACATCTATTGTTTCCTAACTTGTTAATTTTAGCCATTCTGATTGGTGTAAGGTGGTATCTCACTGTGGTTTTGATTTGTATTTCCCTGATGCTGAGGGATGTTGAGCACTGTTGACTATTTGAATGTCTGCTTTAGAGAAGTATCTGTTCATGTCTTCTTCCCATTTCTCGATTGGATTATTTATTCTTTGGGTGTTGAGTCTGAGGATTTTTTTTTATATATAGATTTTGAGTACTAGCCCTTTATCTGATATGTCATTTGCAAATACCTTCCCCCAGTCTGTTAGTTGTCTTTGGTTTCATTGACTTGTTTCTTTTGCTATGCAAAAGCTTTTGATCTTGATGAAGTCCCAAGAGTTCATTTTTTTCCTGGCTTCCCTTGCCTTTGGCAATGTTTCTAGGAAAAAGTTGCCGTGGCTGAGGTCAAAGAGGTGCTGCCTGTGTTCTCCTCAAGGATTTTGATGGATTCCTGTCTCACATTGAGGTCTTTCATCCATTTTGAATCCCTTTTTTGTGTGTGGTGTAAGGAAATGGTCCAGTTTCATTTTTCTCCATGTGGCTGTCCAATTTTCCCAGCACCATTTGTTGGAAAGACTATCTTTTTTCCATTGGACATTCTTTCCTGCTTTGTTGAAGATGAGTTGACCATAGAGTTGAGAGTCCATTTCTAGGCTCTCTATTCTGTTCCATTGATCTATGTGTCTGTTTTTGTGTCAGTACCATACTGTCTTAATGATACAGCTTTGTAATAGAGCTTGAAGTCTGGAATTGTGATGCCACCAACTTTGGTTTTCTTTTTCAATATCCTCTGACTATGTGAAGGCTTTTCTGGTTTCATATAAATTTTAGGATTATTTGTTCCATTTCTTTGAAAAACATTGATGGTATCTTGATAAGGATTGCATTAGATGTGCAGATTGCTCTAGGTAGCATAGACATTTTCACAATATTTGTTCATTAATCACTTACGTTTTTTTTTATTGTTACTAAAATTTTTTTTTCCAGTGTTCCAAGATTCATTCCCCATTCCCCACACCCAGTGCTCCATGCTTTAGGTGTCCCCAGTACCCACCACAAGGCTCTCCCATCCCTCCACCCCCCTCTCTCCAAGTTCCTCAGTTTGTTTCTGTGTCCAAAGTCTCTGTTGTTTCGTTTCCCTCCCTAGATTGCCCTAGTTCCCATTTACTTTCCTTCTCCCACTGTCCTCCAGTTTACCCCTCATGCACCGCAAGTAAGTGAAACCATGCGATACTTGACTTTCCCTTCTTGGCTTATTTCACTCAGCATAATCTCTTCCAGTCCAGTCCATGTTGCTACAAAAGTTGGATATTCGTCCTTTCTGATGGAGGCATAGTATTCCATTGTATATATGTACCACGTCTTCTTTATCCATTCATCTGTTGATGGGCACCTTGGCTCTTTCCACAGTTTGGCGATTGTGGCCATTGCTGTGATGAACATTGGGGTGCATATGGCCCTTCTTTTCACTACATCTGTATCTTTGGGGTAAATGCCCAGTATTGCAATTGCAGGGTCATAGGGTAGC
>PITA01033486.1:0-12675 GCA_004023965.1 Spilogale gracilis | reverse complement strand
CATCCTCTCCACAAGCCCCCCAGCCCCCCTCTCTTCCTCTCAGCCCACTTTCTACTGACAGTTGCATCTCTGAACAGATGGAGGGACCCGACCTTGCATAGCTACCCTCTTCCCTTCGGGAAGCTTCCTTCACAAGTGTGTGCAGGACCTCCAAGCAGACGAAGGCTAACACTTCTCAGGGAGTCCTTTACTGGGGGGAAATGGAGCCAGTGGACGAATGCCCCTCTCTGTCCCTGTGTGGACCGTTCTGGAATGCATGCTATACAGCAGCTCCTCGGATGGGCCTGGCAGGGGGCTGCCCCCACTGCTCATGGTGGCGGGGAACTCCATAAGCACCCTTGACTGGCTTTCCTCCATTCATTTTACCCTACCTCAGTCTCCCGCTCCTGGCCCCTGAGACTTCGTCCCAAATCAGGCACCCGCACATGAGCCCCGGCCTCAGACTAGAACACCAACCGTGAGGCCCGCAGCTCCTGGGGGAGGATTTTTCCAAAAGGGAGTCGGATTTTCCCAAGGGCATTGGTGTGGGCTGAATGTGTGCCCCCAAATTCACATGTTGAAATGCTACCCCCCAGTGTGGTGGTGTTCGGAGGGGCCCTGTGGGAAGTGACTAGGTCATGAGGGTGGGAGCCTCCTGGATGGGATTAGTGCCCTACTAAGAGGGACCCCAGCAAGCACCCTCGTCCTCTCCCATGTGCGAGGAGAGGCAGCAATGGGCGCCTGTAATCCAGACAGGGTGCTCACCAGAACCCGTTTGCTGGCCCCCCGTCTTGGGCTTCCAGCCCCCAGAACTGTGGGAAATTCCTTCCTGTTTTTCCTAAGCCCTAGTCCCTGGCCCCCCCGCTATCAGAGCCCAAATGGACCAAGATATCCAGGCGCATTCCTACAGCGGAGGGGTGGAACATCTCCGAGGTGAAAACAAACCAGGACACAGAGTCGCAGGATCTTGGCTGGAGAAGAACCCTTAGCAGCTCTTCCTGTCCAGGAGTCTGTAACCTGGCTTCGTGGGATCCGTGGACCCCAGAGCGGCCAGGTGCATGCGCTTTTTTTTTTCTTTCACGAGAGGTCTGTAGCTTTCTTCAGATTCCCGAAGGATGCCTGACTTCAAAATGAACAAGACAACCTGCACTTTGGGGTCTTGTTTTACCCTCCCCCACCCACCGGGGGAGCAGCAGGGGTCTGAGCTTCTGAAGCCTGGCTTGGGGTCTGGCTCTTGGGGGGCTCACACCACTCACTGGGGGGCAGATACCCTCCCCGCAGAAGGGAGTCTGCCCCCGGCACTGGCTGAGCAAATAGCTTCACCTAACCAGCTCCCTGCTGTCAGACACCCCTGGTTCCTGGGATTCTCTCCTCCGGACTTTGGCCAATAGAAGCTTTGAATAAATCATCGGATTCGGTAAATATTTATTTTGACTCCTCTAGCCGGCTGCACATGTGGCCCATGGGTGGCAAAGTCCTTGTGTTTGGGGTTGCAAGTGACAGAAAACCTTAATTATAACCTCCTCAGAGCTGAGCATGGGGCCAATCTCCAACCACTGAACAGAGGATACTAGAAGAGAACTAGTCTCCCAAAGGAAGTTTGGGGAACTCTAATCAGGAAGGAGGAATTGATGCTTGGCGGCAATGCGCAGGTTTCCAGCATACCCTGCAAGGTAAGTTTCATGCCCATTTTGCAGATGAGACAAGTGAGGCTCAGACCATAAGGCACTAAGCCCTGGGAAAGGGGAGAACAGCAAAATACGTAGGTGGGTTCTCCAACCTCAGGGAACGCACAGTTTGAAGTGGAGACAGACAGGTTAGACGTTAGACGGCGGTGAGCATGGAGCTGGCACACTGACTTCCACGGGAAGGTCAGGGAGGGCTCCCTGGAGGAAGCTGAAGTCTGTAAGCTGAAGGATAACGGGCGTCCACCAGGCTGAGGCATGGGAGAGGGCTGTCCAGGCAGTGGGCAAAGCATGAGTAAATGTACAGAGGTGGGAATGTTTAGAGACGCGAGGGCACATGTCAGTTCGCCCTGAGTGTAGACTCCTCAAAAGGAACAAAGAGGGTGATCAGGTTACAGAGTTGGGGTTTACAGCTCTTCTGAAAAAACTGTTCTTTATTGGGGGTTACTGATCTTTGTCTTCTTTTTTCCCCCCACCCTTGCAATCCAGACTTCTAAAGGCAAGGGGTGGGTAGACTCAGCCCTAACTCATGGCAATGATAACATCACAGGTGACAATTCCTCCCACGGACATAGCACGTCCTCTCCCCTCCTTACTGTTATAACTTTAGTCAATCTTTATAGCTTCCCCCAAAACCAAGGGAGGACACTTTATTACCCTGTTTTACAAAAGGAGAAACTGAGGCCAGGTGAAAGAGAGTGACTAGTCAACGGTCAAAGGGAAGTTACCAGCCCCTTTCAGGGCTGACGCTCTCCCGCTGACAGGTCAGTGAGCACCTCTGCTCACAGGTAAATCGTAGCTCCTAGATGCCCAACTGCCAGAGGAGTCAATATGACCGCTCTGTGGGTGTCCTGAGAAATGACAAACGGGGCGGTGAGCTCCGGAGAAAGACTGCGGATTCTCTCAAAACCAAACTGTGCGATGGGGCACCTGGGAGGCTCAGTAGGTTAAGCATCTGCCTTCGGCTCAAGTCTTGATCCAGGGGTCCTGGGATGGAGTCCCACATTGGGCTCCCTGCTCAGCAGGGAATATGCTTCTCTCCCTCTCCTGTGCACTCTCTCTGTGTCAAATAAATAAATAAAACCCTTAAAATTGTTTTTAAAAAAAACTCCAAAAAAAAATTTCACGAGGAGGTAATTAAACAGCATTTCTGGGGAAGGGAAATGGGTATAAAGAGTCAGCAGTGGGCCGGGAGTTAGGGGACCTGGTTCCATTTCCAGCTGGGTCATTATTATCATGCGACCTCAAACAAGTGAGTTAAGCATTTATACTCCAAGTTCCCACCTGTAAAATGGGTCTAATAGTACCTTCCAAAGTCATAAGATGGTCAGGAAGTCCCACTAAATAAATGACTGTGCAGGAATGTGCTTTGATAAATTCAAAACCTTCTACCCACACAGGGGATGGTTTGTACTGAGTATCTGGAGGCGGAAGAAGGCAGCCCGGAGCTCCTAAACCCACAGACGGAACACAGAGGGGCTGCAAAAGTGGATTGGAAATTCATCTTAATTTTCACTAACCTCTGACTGAAATTCAGCACCTCCCCCCACGATTAACGTTGGCATTTAGGTCATTGTCACCAATAGAAATCAGTCTTCGTGTCCCATTATAGTTGTTGCGTAGATCTTGAGATGTTACTCATGTTCATTGCGACTTTGAATTTATGGTCATCTTAGACTTGCCACCGGACCCTAGCATTTAATCTATTAATGAAGAAGCACAGGTTACCAGTAGCAAACTTGTTTTTAAAATATATTGAGGGGCAGGGCACCTGGATGGCTCAGTTGGCCAAGTGACTGCCTTCTCCGTAGGTCATAGATCTCAGGGTCCTGGGATCCCTCCCGGGGAGTCTGCTTCACCCTGTGCCCCTCCCCCCACTCGTGCACACACACTCTCTTAGATAAATAAAATTAAATATATATATATATATTAGGGGCTCCTGACTCCGTGCAGCATGTGACTTTCGATCTCAGGGTTTTAAGTTCGAGCCCCACCCATGTTGGGTGTGGCGATTACTTAAAAGTAAAATCTTAAAATTGTTTTTTTAAAATAGATTTAAAACTTTAAAATTATGGCTTCTGTTTAACACACACAAATAGGCCAGAGTGGAGATAAATAGATAGATATAAGAGGAGGTTTATGGTAGGAATTGCCTCATAAAATTATGGAGGCTGAGAAGTCCCGCGACCTGACATTTACAGATGAGGACCCAGGGAAGCTGGCGGGGTAAGTGGAAATCAGAGCCGAGAACCAGGAGCTGAGGATGTGTCCCAGCTCTAGCAAAAAAGAGCCAGTCTGCCCTTCCTCTACCTTTGTGTTCTGTTCAGGTCCTCAGAGGGTTTGGTGAGGCCCATGCTAACGTCTTCCAGAAACACCCCCGCAGACACACCTAGAAATAACATTTTACCAGCTCTGGGGGCATCTCTTAGCCCGTCAAGCAAAAGTCCATCAGTATGGTGATCAGTTAGTTCAGATTTAGTATTTTTATGAACTCATAGATTTAAATAGATTGGAGATGTCTTGATCCTCTGAATGTATAAATCTTCCTGATGGTCCATTGGTTATCTTGTATATCCTGGCTCAGGCCTGCAATCTCCATTTCTCCCAGGAGCCTACTTCCTTTGACCGGAATCTGGGTGCTTGGGGTGCTCATTACCCTCGGTTGTTTTTGCCAAAGGTGAAGAAGAAACAAGTTTAAAACCCCTGCTTTGGATACACAACCTGCCTTCAGAGCCCAGACACAGCACTGGCCGTCAGCATTTAATTCAGACTGATCTGATCCAGGCAAGTGAGGAGCAGTTTGCTGGGGGAAAAGAAAGAAAATTGAAAGAAAAATGACCCTCCTAGGGCTTGAATATGTCACTGCACAATGTGGGCCCACTGCTTGGTGAGCTGTGGACTCAGACCACACTGAGTGCCTGCCTCCCAAAGTCGCTTCATTTGTACAAATAAGGAGACCTCAAGGAATAGTTTCCAAAGCTGTGATTCCTCCAGCACGGGGAAGCTGGCTCGTTTTTACTGGGGTTGGGGATAAATATTTAGAGAGGGACTGTAATATTATAATGAAGCCGAGGTACCCGTGTGGGCACTTTCTGACTCACCTGGACAGGTATGGTTCCCAAATGTTTCTTTTCCTGTTTAAGCAATTTGTTAGTTTCTAAAAGATGAAATTGACAAGCAGAGGCTTCTAGGAGTTTCCTAAGTTCAGGCAGTCAGTTCTGAGTTCAGTGGGTCAAGAGTACTCACTAGTGAGAAATGGGAGAACCAGCCAAGCAGGGCTGGACTCAGGCGCCCTGAGCCTGGGCCATGGTCATCTATAAAGAGGGACATCAAGAGGCTCCTGGGTGGCTCAGTGGATTAAGCCACCAACTCTTGGCTTTGGATCAGGTCAGGATCTCAGGGTCATGAGACTGAGCCCGGAAATGGGCTCTGTGCTCAGTGTGGATCCCACTCAGGGCTCTCCCTCCCTTTTCTTGTACCCCTCCTGCCTCCCACTCAAATAAATAAATAAATCTTAAAAAAAAAAAAAAAAGGGTCTAGGAAGAAAGAAGGAAGAGGCGGAGAAGATCAAAGAGGGAACTTTGGGATAGATTCCCTCCCCCGATCGCTGTTTCAAACCCTGCTAGTTTCTCTCCCAGGACTCACCCCCTCCCTCCTGAAGTCTCACACCCTTAGCAGGGCTCATGGCTGCCTACGGGAAAGACTACATTTCCCAGCCTCCCCCACAACCTGGCGGGATCACAAAGCTAAATTCTGGCCAGTGGGATTAGTTACAAAATTAGCTTCCTCTTGAGTTTAATCAAATCCTTTATAACCACGATTAAAAGTCTTTCTCTTTCAGATTTTTCACAAGCGACCCAGCTCTGGCTATAATGAATTTATCAGGAAAACCAAACCAAACCAACAGCAATACTTACAACTATGTCATAGAAAAAGCAGCCAATTACGCTTCAGTTGTTTGAAAAAAATTTTTTAAAGGTTACAGTAAATGCAACACTGTGAGAGCCAGACTCAGAAAGGGCTGCGCCTTGACCGGCATTTCCCTCCTTGAAAGGTGTATGTGAATAGATATGCCCCCGTCATCCTTTAAAGAAGTCTCACCCACAGTCTGAGCAAAAACCACGTTACCTGAATGTTCTCCATTGAGCAAAATCCCTGCGCCAGACTCCGCGCGAGGCCCGGGAGCAGAGGCAAACCGGTGCTGGGTTGGTTTCCAACGTCTCAATATTTTGAATACCGCACACTGATTATGAGATTCCAGTTTTCTACAGCTGAGTTCTGCTCAAAGTGAACGTTAATTTGTACACGGGGGTTGGAACTGCTTGGTATTTCGAGGATCTCCGAGGAAAGCCATTACGCTAAGTGCGAAAAAAAAAATGTCTCCTACACCCAACAAAAACCTACGGGCAAGCGAACAGCGTAAGGGCATTAACACCCAAGCTATCGGAGCGGAAAGAATAAAACCTGCTAATTACGAAGTAAGATGCCGCCAACTCAAAGCAACAAAGTCAACAAAAGCTTCGTCTATTTTTGCACAGTTTTGTTAGCCCTGCTGAAAGCAAGGCCTCAAAAAATTGGTTCAAAACTCAGAATTGTTCCTCTCCACGGAAATCTTTAGTAAAAGGCGAAAGATTTATGCGATCTGAAGAGAAACCAGAGTATGCCTGTGAGTTGCCGCACACATTTCTCGGGTAACTGTTACCCCGAACACAGTGATGGTGACTTTTTGCTAGAGAGAATTAGTGATTTCTGTCTCTCTTACGAATAATTCTGTGAGAGAAGCCTTATTTTGGGGGAAAAATAATTCAAAGAAAAAAAGGAAAATCAGTCATTTCTAAGTGAGAATGTCCCATATGCAATGCATTTCGGGTATGCAAATGAACCTCTGTTGTCACGCCCCGGGTCCTGGAAATGGGACTACCGCCAGGGGGCAGAGCGGAGGCCAGATTTGGGGGATTATAGACTTGGCGTTTGGTCCAACTAGAAAAAGTCTTTCTCTTTTATAAATTTGCCTCCAAGTAAAAATGTCTTTTGTCCTTAAATGAAATAATAAAATAAAATAAAATAAAACGTGAAAATATTTACATTCATTCATTCAAAGACAATTTGCTAACCCCAACATTTCATCCTCAAGGAGCATGTGCGTGATGAGGGAGCCAGGTGCGCGCGGTGAGCACTAATAACAGACTGTTCAGCGCCATCTGGGCAGAGAATACAGGATCCGTAGAAGTAGGGCGGTGAGGGATTTCTAGGCAGTGCAGGGAGGGCAAGTGCTACATGGCCGTCTTTGCCTAGATATGACCTTTGATTTACCTTAAGGGCAACAGCGAGGCACTCAAGAGTTTTAAAAGAGACCAACGTGATCAGATAGAGTCCAAATTCTTGGGTCCCTCGCCAGACATACTGGATCTGAAACCCTGGGGGTGGGGCCCTGCAAGTGGGGATTTCGAGAGTCCCCAGGTAACTCTGATGCAGCCTAGGCTGACAACCACTGTGGGACAACCGTTCTGGCTAATGTGGCAACTGCAGAGACAAAGAATTTTGGGAGGTGCATTAGGGAGCTGAGCACTGGGGGTACCTGGCTGACTCAGCCAGTGAAGCTTGTGACTCTTGATCTGAGGGTCATGAATTCAAGACCCACGTTAGGTGTAGACATTACTTAAAAGATAAATAAAATCTTAAAAGAAAAAACAAAGGAAGCTGAGCATTAAAGCCAGAGAGAAACACAAAGTGACTGGGGGAGGGAGGGGAGGGGCGGGGGGGGGGCAATGCCTGGGAAAGGGAGGAAGTGAGGAGAAGGAACGTGGGTCCTTGGGCTTTGGTGGTTTGAATGAGGGGTGGGTGCATCAGGAGCATGTGAAGGGCATTAGGAAGACCCCAGGGGAGGGGAAGTGACAGGAAAACCAGGAGTGGGGGCTCACAGAAGCCAAGGGCAGAAGGGAGCTGTCCGCGGTGGTAAGTGTTCACCAGAGATCAGGTAAGGTGGGGACGGCAAAAGCAGTGGGTGTCAAGGGAGGGAGGTCGGTGGCCTTGGACAGAAGTCATTCAGAGGAGTGGAGGTGCTAGCAACTCCCAGCAGCAGGGAGCTGATGAAGGAGGGAGAGAGGGGCTCGGGTGGAGAGTGGGGGTTCCACAGGGACAGCTGAGAGGGGTGTGAGGTCAAAGGAGGCCTTTCTACTTCTTGGCTATCCTGGGAGTGCCTTTTAAACTTTCTCCCTCGATACTCCCCTTCCTGACTCTCAGTCTCCAATCCTGACCTTTCCCCAGGGATTTCACTGAGCCAGCAGAAGCCTTTGCCTTCCCACCCAAAACCTACAAGCCAGAGGGGTATCTGTCCCCTTCTTCTGCCCCCTCCCATCCAAGGATGAACTTCCACTTGGGTTTTGTGCCTCACCCCACAAAGACTGCCCCTCCCACTTGGACCCCCTCAGCATCACCTGTCTCCCCTCCCTGCCCTCGGACACCCAGATATTTGGATGCCTATGGGCTTCCTTATTTCCCAGCCATCAAAGAGAAAGAGGAGGCCAGAGACAGAAAAACTCCCCAGACTCCAACATACTTTCCTTTTGTGGATATAATAATTAGCCACAACAAAGAAACAAAAACAGAAACAAGAATGCTTTACTTTGTATTTCTCTTTCAGAAAAAAAAAATCCATCAGAAATCACTTTATTAAAACGAACTTATGGTGCCTGGGTGACTCAGTTGGTTAAGCGACTGCCTTCCGCTCGGGTCATAATCCCGGAGACCGGGATCGAGTCCCACACATCGGGCTCCCTGCTCGGTGGGAAGCCTGCTTCTCCCTCTCTCACTCCCCCTGCTTGTGCTCCCTCTCTGGCTGTGTTTCTCTCTGTCAAATAAAATCTTTAAAAACCAACTTATGGTGCTTCATACCTGCTCGAACCACAATAGTAATAATAAAGGAAAATGACAGGAGTTGGCGAGGCTGTGGAGAAATCAGAAACTTGTGCACTGTTGGTGGGAATGTTAAATGGTGCAGGTGCTGTGGGAAAATTTGGAGGTTCCTCAGAAAGTTAAACACAGAGGTCCCTGGTGGGCTCAGTTGGTGAAACGAGTGACTCCTGATTTCAAGGTTGTGAGTTCAAGCCCCATGTTGGGCATAGAAATTACTTAAAAATAAAATCTTAAAAAAAAAAGATTTTATTTATTTATTTGACAGAGAAAGAGATCACAAGTAGGCAGAGAGGCAGGCAGAGAGAGAGGAGGAAGCAGGCTCCCTGCTGAGCAGAGAGCCCGATGCCATGAAGTGTACACTCAAAAATTGTTACAATGGCAAATTTTGTTACATATATTTTGCGACAATGACCCAAAAAAAACCCCAAACACCCTCCTGAAGCCACGAGAGAAGTCAACTTATTCATTTTATGTTTTTAAAGGTTTTTATTTATTTATTTGTCAGAGAGAGAGAGTGAACACAAACAGGGGGAGTGGCAGGCAGAGGGAGAAGCAGGCTCCCCGATGAGCTGGGAGCCTGATGCAGGACTGGATTCTAGGACCCTGGGATCATGACCTTAACTGAAGGCAGACTGAGCCACCCAGGTGTCCCCAACCTATTCATTTTAAAATAAATCTTGAAAGAGAGAGTGAGAGAGCGAGAGAGAGAGAGAGAGAGAAGGAAAGAAAGAAAGAAAGAAAGAAAGAAAGAAAGAAAGAAAGAAAGAAAGAAAAATAAAGAGGCTTACTAACTTTTACTGTCGATGCATTTACATCAACTAGGACAATATTGAATTAATTTTCACACTAAGACTTTTTCTAAATGGCTTAAGTAATTAGACAACGCTTCACAAATCTTGAGACAAATTCAAGCATCAGTCTTGAACATGCATTTTTCATTAAGTGAAACTAAGGTCTATAGAGAAAGAGTTCTTTTCTTTTTGTCTCCACTTCCTCACTTCTTTTATTTATTATAGAAAGAATCATCAGGGAGCCTGGGTCGCTCAGTGAGTTAAGCCTCTGCCTTGGGCTCAGGTCATGATCTCAGGATCCTGGGACCTAGGCCTGAATCAGGCTCTCTGCTGGGTAGGAAGCCTGCTTCCCCATCTCTCTCTGCCTGCCTCTCTGTCTACTTGTGATCTCTCTCTCTCTATCCATAAAGAGATAAAATATTAAAAAAAAAAAAAGAAAGAAACTAAAAAAAAAAAAAAAAAAAAAAAAAAAAAAAAAAAAAAAGAACCATCAGGGAGCACCTCGGTGGCTCAGTCAAACATCCAACTCTTAATCTCAGCTTAGGTTTTGATCTCAGGGTCATGAGTTCAAGTCTCACGTTGGTCTCTGTGCTGGGAGTGGAGGCTACTTAAAAATAAAGAATAAAAAAAGAACCATAACAATATCTCTAATGCCACAGAAAAGTATAACAAATAAACATGCACTTTGTACCTGGATCTAAGAGGTGTCAACATTTCTCCAAATGTGCTTTAGATTTGCTTTTAAAAATAAACAATGGGGCACCTGGGTGGCTCAGTTGGTTAAGTGACTGCCTTCGGCTCAGGTCATGATCCCAGAGTTCCAGGATCGAGCCCCGCGTCGGGCTCCCTGCTTGGTGGGAAGCCTGCTTCTCCCTCTCTCACTCCCCCTGCTTGTGTTCCCTCTCTAGCTATGTTTCTCTCTGTCAAATAAATAAATAAAATCTTTAAAAAAATTAAGCAAAACCTGGAGTTAGCACCTGAGTCCTAGGATTGAGCCCCCTCATTGGGCTCGTTGCTCAGTAGGGAGTCTGTTGTCTCCCTCTGCCTCTTGCCTTTCTCCTTGGCTTGTACTCTCTCTGATAAATAAATAAAATCTTAAAAATAAATAGAAATAAGCAAAACCACATATGTAGCTGAACCCTGCATTTTCTCTTGCCCCATCTCATTTGCTCCCATGCATTGATGTTGTGCTTTTTAAAGTAATGTTTATATTTCAATCCTACTGTGACTTGCCTTCTTCATGCAACATTATGTTCTCAAGATCAGTTTGTGTTGCTATCTTTAGATCTAGTTCTATATCTTTATGTATTTTATCTGCTGAATCTTGTGTGTACACCCTGGTGCCCAGGTTAAACAGAATAAATAGGTCAAGGCAGGTAGCTGGCGACCAGATCACATCTTCCAATCCCTGTACCTTGATTTCAGGTCAGTGAGAACAGTAAGAGGGTGTGGGAGGTTGAGTAATGGTGCCCAAGATCTCTGGGTTCTGATCCCTGGAAACTGGGTCACCTGTTCGTCTTAAAAATAAAGCTGCCAGTTATTTTACCAGCAAAAATGAGCTTATTAGGGAATAGTAGAAAATGATAATCTGGGACGAGCAAGGAATGGCAATGCCAAGGCAAGCCTGGGTCTTCTGAGGCATCCCTCACCTCTGATCCCCAATTCCCGCCAGAGTCCCACCTTGCAAGATGGCACAGGTGATGAACATCTCCCCAGTGGGCACAAATTCAAATCCCCCTGCCTCAGTTTTCTCATCTGGAGAATAGGACTAAGCACAGAGCCCACTTCACAGGGTTGAGTGAAGGTTAAATGAGTTAACCTGTAAAAAGCATCGAGCAATGCCAGGTGCTCAGTAAATACCCAGCAGATGTCCGTCTGCACCATGACTGGCTCTCCACCCTGGCTGCATATCAGTGACTCCCCAGAAGATTTTTTTTTAAAGATTTTATTTATTTGACAGAGAGAAACAAGGCCAGAGGGGGAACACAAGCAGGAGGAGTGAGAGAGGGAGAAGCAGGCTTCTGGCTGAGCAGAGAGCCTGATGTGGGGCTCGATCCTGGGTCTCCGGGATCATGACCTGAGCCGAAGGCAGTCGCTTAACCAACTGAGCCACCCAGGTGCCCCTCTCCAGAAGATTTTTGAAAACACCAGCCCCCACCACTTCATGTCAAGCGATAGAAGTCAGAATAGTGGTTACCTCTGGGACCGTATTGACTGGGAAGGGGCTCAAGGGAACATTCTAGGGTGCTGGAAACATTGCATATCTTGATCTGAGATGACTTTGTGGTGTATACAAGCGTGGAAATTAATTGCACAGCCCCTGCTTTCACAGAGCTTACATTCTACCAGAAAGAACTTAAAATGTCTCTGGCCTAATTACCAGGTTGTCCTGAGGGTCACCTGTGATGAAGAATGTGGCTCTGCTTTGTAAATGGTCATGCTCCCACCTCCAGCTCACCTCCATGAGTATGGAGAGGTCTGCTCATCTTCTGTAAAATAAAATAAAATTAAGTTAAAAATAAAATAAAACCAATAAGAGAAGTTGCTTTGAGCCTTCCTCATGGGAATCTGAATAATAATGATAATAGGTACCATTGAGTGCTTAGTGAATGCCAGAGTTTTATGCATCTTATACAGATTATCTTAATTAAGATTAATTAATTAACCTTCAATACAGCCCTATGGAGGAAACACTTCTGTCATGGTCCTTTTACAGAGAAGAACACTGAAGCTCAGATGAGACTGAGTTACAGAGCCAGGGTTTAAGCCTGAGCCTTTGCGACCTCAAACCCTGTGTTTTCACCCACTGCCTGGAAGAGTCTCTGGCCGCAGAGCCGCTCCAGCAAAGGTTGGCATAGGGGAATAAAACCCAAAGTTTAATAATAATCCAAACGTTCTCATATCTGCCTCTTCAACCTCGAAGTCCCCGGGGGGCACAAAGCACAAAGTCGCTCCTCCTACACTCTCTAGCCACAGCCCAATCCAGCAGAACACTGGAATGAGTCTGGAAACTCAGTATTCAGTCCCAGTCCTGCCGGTTTTGCTGGATAGCCTAGGGCAAACGTTGCTGTTCCTCACTGGGTCACAGGCTCCCTGTTTGCGAAGGGGGTTGGGCCTGTGAGGTCGTGTCCAGCCTCGTGTCCCTTTCTCCCTCCAGTGACCACCCTCTCTGACGTCGTGTGCCGCCTGCACCTTGCTGCAGTTGGCGCAGATACTCAACAAACAGTACGTGCGCTTCGATTCCCGGGTCTGGTCCCAGGACACCTGCTAGGCGGAAGGGGCGGGGCAGGCAGTGTGCCTGGGGG
>PITA01033485.1:0-17282 GCA_004023965.1 Spilogale gracilis | reverse complement strand
TTGAGCAGTTTCTGAAGAAAGGACCATTTTGTTAAGTTGGCTAACATTTGCCGGTTTTATAAAATTGATTAAAACCTTAATGAAATGTATTCACATATTGTTAGGAAAAGGGAAACTCAATCTATTTAAATAAACAAACCATTCTGCCTGGTATGAGTGGGGTCTATGATAATGATAAATTTACCTATATTTAACATGCTCCCCTTCTTTGTAGTCAAGATAGTAAATTCTGTCTTGTAAATCAAGTACTGTCCCTCAGAGAAACAAGTGGGTGGCCAGAAGTATTCAGAAGCACACTGAAGGTTTTGAGGAAGATTCTTGAAATGTTAATTCCTTCCTTTTATTTTTCTCAGGGCTTTCCTGCTTGGTCTTTGTCGTGATGAGGCAACATTCATCAGGCTATGGTATGTTGGCACTTGAAACCAAAAGCAATGTCTTTTTAAATCAGTACATTTGGATGGGAGTCACCAGTCCATCAGGGCACAGTCCATCAGGATGTGGTCCTTCCTCCATGGCCTCAACAGCAAATGCAAAGTCTGCCATCATTTCTAAGAACTCTGCAACTCTTGGTTAGTTAAGAGAGGTTGCATTGATTACCATTTTGTAGGTCCAGAATGGCCAATACTGGCATTTTATGCAATTCCATTGACATTATTCCACAGTTTCTGTACTGTGTTCATATGAAAGACTATGCCCAGATTCATACAAGGGTGGAATGAGAAGACAGTTTTCCATTTTGTCTGATATTTTCTTTTTTTCAAATGTTTTAAATCAATATTATTAACTATACAATGGCAATAATATTATCTGTGTCAAAAAGATTGCCAAGGGACGCCTGGGTGGCTCAGTCAGTTAAGTGTCTGCCTTTGTCTTAGGTCATGATCCCAGGGTCCTGGGATCGAGTCCCACATCAAGATCCTTGCTTGGTGGGGAGCATGCTTCTACCTCCCCCTCGACCTGCTACTCCACCTGCTTATGCTCTGTGTGTATGTGTGTGTGTGTGTGTGTGTGTGTGTGTGTGTAAATAAATAAATAAAAATTCTAAAAAGAATTGCTGGTTAGATAAGAACAGAAGAAACATACACATAATAATGATCTTCCTATGATGTAATCAAAATAGAGTAAAAATGTTAATAACACTTACAAAATCTCCTAGAAGTCCAGGATTCCCCTTTTGAGCATTTGATTGTCTTAGCATTTTAAAATTATAATTACAGCATGTCAGGACTCTAAAATGTAATTATTGGGGCGCCTGGGTGGCTCAGTTGGTTAAGAACTGCCTTCGGCTCAAGTCATGATCCCGGAGACCCAGGATCGAGCCCCACATCAGGCTCCCTGCTCGGCAGGAAGCCTCCTTCTCCCTCTCTGACTCCCCCTGCTTGCATTCTCTCTCTGGCTGTGTTTCTCTCTGTCAAATAAATAAAATCTTTTTTAAAAATGTAATTATTGAAGCTCAGAGGAAACTGATTCTTGTGTATCTATAATTTCATGCAATATAATTTTAGAGCTTGGGCTATTTTTCCATTATCATTTTCATCATAGAAACATAGTTGGAAGTCTAGGACTTATAGTTTTCATGTTTCAGTGGTTTCTAAAGAAATCCTTTTATGTTCAGTTTGCCAACATATAGTACATTATTAGTTTTTGATGTAGCATTCGATGATTCATTAGCTGCATATAACACCCAGTGCTCATCACAACACGTACCCTCCATAAGACCCATCACCTGGTTATCCCGTAAGCCCCCCTTTCTGTAACCCTGAGTTTCTTGGAGTCCAGAGTCTCTCATAGTTTGTCTCCCTCCCTAATTTCTTCGCAGTTTACCCTCCCCTCCCCTATGGTCCTCTGTGCTGTTCCTTATATTCCACATATGAGTGAAACCATATGATAGTTGTCTTTCTCTGCTTGACTTATTTCACTTAGCATAGTACTCTCTAATTCCATCCATGTCAATGCAATAACAGAATTACACTGATGTAACCAGCTTATTATCTCAATCCAACAAATTTTAAAGTGTGTCTAGGAAAAGTTCTAGAAGAAAAAAATTTTTTTACTCACTCATAAGTGAGTAAAGTCATTTGTTGACATTTTAAGAGACAGGACTTCAAGTGGGATTAGATTGATTAAATATTGAATAAAGCAGAGAACCCACAGAGCTGTCTTCTTCTCTCTCTCTCTACAGATCCATGTATAAGCAATCCCTGCCCTGCTAAAGTTCCCTGTGTCTTTGAGAAACAAAAATACTACTGTAAGTACCCAGAAGGATATGCCTTGACCACAAGAGGAAAAACTCTCACGGACCAGAACATCAATTCCACAGGTGATTCTGGGCTTGTAGAAAGAGTGGCATTAATGCAAGAGTATGCAAATCTTGGAAGAGAAGATGACCATAGGTTTCTCAGAGGGGAAAGGCTTCAGTGTTCTGCATGAAGGTTGACTCTGTAGCACCATTCATGTCAGAGATGGGTAAGAACTTGTGGTCCAGGAGAAACTGACCTGTGTTCCATCTCAACTCTAATCAAGTAGCTGTGAAACTTTGGGGAAATTGCTTGAATCCTCAGTTTCAAGGGTGTAATCTATAAAATAGGCATAATCATCAGATTTTCTGCAGATCAGGGAACTCAGGTCAGAGGAAAATGCATTTGTTTAAAGGAGTCTATCTGAAAATTAATGAAATGTCCAATTTAAAAAATAAGTCCTCCTATGCATCCAATGTCATGCTGGGCACTTAATTAAACCACACACCAACTCCCCAGGACATGGGTGTCTCTTTTAAGATGGAAGGAAATAAGCAGACTTTCTCTGTAGAGGGCTATCTACTAAATATTTCAGGCTTTGTGGGTCATGTGATCTCTTTTGCAACTATTCAGTCCTGTCTTTATGATGTAACTGCAGACACAGATATAAATGAATGGATGTGACTGCGTATCAATAAAATTCTATTTACAAAAACAGGCAGTGGGCCAGCCCAGGGCCACAGTTTGCAACCTTGGCCTAAGTAATGAGAATACTTGCTATCCCCCCAAATTCCCTAATACTTACAGTATGATTTGGTCATATTTATTTAAAAGGGAAATTTATTTATTTTGCTGAGTTTATTTCAATATATTTTCTAGTGGAATATTTTTAATAGATATCAGACAGAAACCACTTATGGGAACCACATAAGTAATTTTAAATTTTCTAGGAGCTACATTTAAAGTGTAAAAACATGAAATTAATTTTAATAATATACTTTAACTCAGCATATCCAAAGTATTATCATTTCAAGCTGTAATCAATGTAAAAATCATTAATGAGACCATTTATGTATTTTTTCAGATTGTCTTTGATTTCCAAAATGCATTTTATGCTTACAGTGCATTTTAGTTCAGACTAGCCATCGCCTCAGGTGGTTGGTGGTGCCCATTTTGGACATGGACTTCTTGGACCTGACTCTCAGTTTTTGTAACATTAAAAAAAAAAAACTCCAGCTCTTTCCATTTGGGAATCCAGAATGAGATGGAAGTAGAACTCTTGATTTACAGTAATCTTCTCTCAGAAATTCATAGATGTCTCTTCCTTATTTTTAATGTATAGCATTTTTAATTTGATTCTTGTTTTCTTTATAATAACTGTTTTCCCCTCCTTCTGGCATTTTGTAGGATTTCCTCCTTTTCCTTGGACCTAGGACATCACATTTTATTTTAATATATTTTGTATATTTTTCCTTATGTAGATACACATACACATATAGAATATCTATATAGAGATTTTACTCTCTTTTCCCTTACAAAATCGCTGCTTAGGGGTATCTTTATTCAGTATCCTTTCTTGGCATGTTCTAGCTTCTGTTGATCTAAAAATTGTCCCTTTTCACTGCAGAGAAATACTTAATTGGATTCCGTTCCTCCTGGTTACTTTTTTTCTTTTCCTTCCTTCTTTTTTTCTTGACATATAATGTATTATTTCCTTCAGGGGTACAGGTCTGTGATTCATCAATCTTACACAATGCACAGCACTCACCAAAGCACATACCCCCCCAATGTCCATAACCCAGCCACCCCATCCCTGTCACCCCTATCCTCTCCAGCAACCCTCAGTTTGTTTCCTGTCATTAAGAATCTCTTCCAGGATTTTGATGGGGGAGCCTGGTGGTGGTTATTGGGGGCATGAATTGCATGAAGCACTGGGCGTGGGGCATAAACAATGAATCTTGGAACACTGAAAAAAAATAAGTTATTATTTAAAAAAAAAAAAGAATCTCTTATGGTTTGCCTCCCTCCTTAATACCCACCACCAGGCTCACCCATCCCCCACCCCACCTCCCTTCCTAAACCCTCAGTTTGTTTCTCAGAGTCCACAGTGTCTCATGCTTTATCTCTCCCTCTAATTTACCCCACTTCACATTTCTTTTCCTTCGCCTAATGTCCTCCATGTTATTCCTTATGCTCCACAAGTAAGTGAAATCATATGATACTTGATTTTCTCTGCTTGGCTTTTTTCACTCAGCATAATCTCCTCCAGTCCCATTCATATTTATATAAAAATTAGATATTCATCCTTTCTGATGGAGACATAGTATTCCATTGTGTATATGGATCATATCTTCTTTATCCATTCATCTGTTGATGAAAGGGCATCTTGGCTCTTTCCACAGTTTGGTGATTGTGGCCATTGCTGCTATGAACACTGGGGTACATATGGCCCTTCTTTTCACTACCTCTGTATCTTTGGGGTTAATACCCAGTAGTAGAATTGCTTTATAGATTTTGGATACTAGCCCTTCACCTGATATATCATTTGCAAATAGCTTCTTCCATTCTGTCGGTTGTCTTTTGGTTTTGTTGATTGTTTCCTTTGCTCTACAAAAGCTTTTGATCTTGATGAAGTCCCAATAGTTCATTTTTGTCCTTGCTTCCCTTGCCTTTGGTGATGTTTCTAGGAAGGAGTGGCTACAGCTGAGGTCCAAGAGGTTGCTGCCTGTGTTCTCCTCAAGGATTTGTTGGAGTCCTGTCTCACAGTGAGGTCTTTCATCCATTTTGAGTCTATTTTTGTGTGTAGTATAGTTTCATTCTTCTGCATGTGGTTGTCCAATTTTCCCAGAACCATTTGTTGAAAAGACTTTCTTTTTTCCATGGACATTCCTTCCTGCTTTTTCAAAGATTAGTGGACCAGAGAGTTGACGGTCCATTTCTGGGGTCTCTAGTCTGTTCCATTGATCTATGTGTCTGTTTTTGTGCCAGTACCATACTGTCTTGATGATTACAGCTTTGTAATAGAGCTTGAAGTCTGGAATTGTGATGCCACCAACTTTGGTTTTCTTTTTCAACATTCCTCTCCTTATTCGGGGTCTTTTCTGGTTCCATATGAATGTTAGAATTATTTGTTTCATTTCTCTGAAAAAAAAAGATGATATTGTGATAGGGATTGCATTAAATGTATAGATTGCTCTAGGTAGCATATACATTTTCACAATATTTGTTCTTCCAATCCATGAACATAGACTGTTTTTCCATTTCTTTGTGTCTTCTTCAATTTCTTTCATGAGTACTTTATAGTTTTCTGAGTATGGATTCTTTGCCTCTTCGGTTAGGTTTATTCCTAGGTATCTTCTGGTTTTGAGTGCAATCGTAAATGGGATCACTCCTTAATTTCTCTTCTGCCTTGGTGTTGGTGTATAGAAATTCAAGTGATTTCTGGGCATTGCTTTTTTTATCCTATCACTATTCGGTGGAACCTCTGTATGAGTTCTAAAAGTTTAGGAGTGGAGTCTTTTCGGTTTTCCACATAAAGTATCATATCATCTGCAAAGAGTGAGAGTTTGACTTCCTCTTTGCCAATTACGATGCCTTTTATTTCTTTTTGTTGTCTGATTGCTGAGGCTAGGACTTCTAGTACTATGTTGAATAGCAGTGGTGATAGTGGACAGCTCTGCTGTGTTCCTGACCTTAGGGGGAAAATATCTCAGTTTTTCCCCATTGAGAATGATATTCCCTGTGGGTTTTTCATAGATGGCTTTTATGATATTGACATATGTACCCTCTATTCCCACACTGTGAAGAGTTTTGATCAAGAAAGGATGCTGTACTTTGTCAAATGCTTTCTTAGCATCTATTAAGAGTATCATATGGTTCTGGTTCTTTCTTTTATTAATGTTTTGTATCACATTGATTGATTTGCGCATGTTGAACCAACCTTGCAGTCCAGGAATAAATCCCACTTGGCCACGGTGAATAATCCTTTTTTTTTAATTTATTTTTTTATTGTTACTAAAATTTTTCTTCCCACTGTTCCAAGATTCATTCCCCGTTCCCCACACCAAGTGCTCCACGCTTTAGGTGTCCCCAGTACCCACCACCAGGCTCTCCCATCCCTCCACCCCCCTCCCTCCAAGTCCATAGCCGTTTGTATATCTTCTACAGAGAAGTGCCTCTTCATGTCTCTTGCCCATTTTTTTGATGTGTTCACCTTCTTTTTGGGTGCTGAGTTTGAGTAGTTCTTTATAGATCTTGGATACCAGCCCTTTGTTTGTTTCTGTGTCCAAAGTCTCTGTTGTTTCGTTTCCCTCCCTAGATTACCCTAGTTCCCATTTACTTTCCGTCTCCCACTGTCCTCCAGTTTACCCCTCATGCACCGCAAGTAAGTGAAACCATGCAATACTTGACTTTCTCTTCTTGGCTTATTTCACTCAGCATAATCTCTTCCCAGTCCGGTCCATGTTGCTACAAAAGTTGGATATTCATCCTTTCTGACGGAGGCATAGTATTCCATTGTATATATGTACCACATCTTCTTTATCCATTCATCTGTTGATGGGCACCTTGGCTCTTTCCGAAGTTTGGCGATTGTGGCCATTGCTGTGATGAACATTGGGGTGCATATGGCCCTTCTTTTCACTACATCCGTATCTCTGGGGTAAATGCCCAGTAGTGCAATTGCAGGGTCATAGGGTAGCTCTATCTTTAATTTTTTAAGGAACCTCCACACTGTTTTCCAAAGCGGCTGCACCAGTTTACATTCCCACCAACAGTGTAAGAGGGTTCCCCTTTCTCCGCAGCCTTTCCAACACTTGTTGTTTTCTGTCTTGTTAATTTTGGCCATTCTGACTGGTGTAAGGTCGTATCTTAGAGTGGTTTTGATTTGAATTTCCCTGATAGCTAGTGACGCTGAACATTTTTTCATGTGTCTGTTAGCCGTTTGTATATCTTCTATGGAGAAGTGCCTCTTCATGTCTCTTGCCCATTTTTTGATGTGTTCATCTTCTTTTTGGATGTTGAGTTTGAGTAGTTCTTTATAGATCTTGGATACTAGCCCTTTGTCGTAGTGTCATTTGCAAATATCTTCTCCCATTCTGTGGGTTGCCTCTTTCTTTTGTTGATTGTTTCCTTTGCTGTACAGCAGCTTTTTATTTTGATGAAGTCCCAGAAGTTCATTTTCGCTTTTGTCTCCTTTGCCTTTGGAGATGTGTCTTGAAAGAAGTTGCTGTGGCCGATGGCAAAGAGGTTACTGCCTATGTTGTCTTCCAGGATTTTGATGGATTCCTGCCTCACGTTGAGGTCTTTCATCCATTTCGAGTTTGCCTTTGTGTGTGGTGTAAGAGAATGGTCTAGTTTCATTCTTCTATACGTAGCTGTCCAATTTTCCCAGCACCATTTATTGAAGAGACTGTCCTTTCTCCACTGTATATTTTTTCCTGCTCTGTCAAAGATGATTTGACCATAGATTTGTGGGTCCATATGTGGGCTCTCCACTCTGTTCCATTGGTCTATTTCTCTGTTTTTGTGCCAGTACCATGCTGTCTTGGTAATCACAGCTTTGTAATAAAGCCTGAAGTCAGGTAATGAGATGCCCCCAGCTTTGCTTTTCTTCTTCAGCAATTCCTTAGCATAGTAAATGGAATCGATTCTCTGATTTCCCTTTCTATTTTTTCGTTGTTAGTATAAGTCTCCTTGTCTTGCCCCAGGCTCCGCTGTGTTCCCATTTCTGTCTAGCCCCGATTCAGGCCATATTCTGCTATTATTCCTCACTCACAGAGCATTTTCATTTTGGGGTATTTGTTTTCAATGGCTCAGCTCTGCAGGCTTCCTCTCCCACTCCCCTGTCTCTGGGGGCAGGCCTCCAGACCCTCTTATTTGTTTCTACCTTTTTGCCGATGTTCCTTGTCTCTCTTGGCGGTCCAGAAGAAGTGGGAAATATCACATTTCAGGTGATTTCATGGGTGTTCCCGGTGGTCTTGTAGTGTTGTTTTTTTTTTTTTTGCTGGAATTCAGCTCTCTTCAGGGAGCTCCTCGAAATGTGGTCACCTGGCCTTCCGCCATCTTGACCCCCCCCCGTGAATATTCCTTTTAATGTACTGTTGGATCCTATTGGCTAGTATTTTGATGAGAATTTTTGCATCTGTGCTCATCAAGGATATTGGTCTGTAATTCTCCTTTTTGATGGGGTCTTTGTCTGGTTTTGTGATCAAGGTAATGCTGGCCTCATAAAATGAGTTTGGAAGTTTTCCTTCCATTTCTATTTTTGGAACAGTTTCAGGAGAATAGGTGTTAATTCTTCTTTAAATGTTTAGTAGAATTCCCCTGGGAAGCCATCTGACCACGGAGACTTGTTTGTTGGGAGATTTTTGATTACTGCTTCAATTTTCATACTGGTTTTGGGTCTGTTCAGATTTTCTATTTCTTCCTGGCTCAGTTTTGTTAATTTATATATCTCTATGCATCTATTACTTCTAGATTGTCAAATTTCTGCTGTATAGTTGCTCATAATATATTCTTATAATTGTTTGTATTTCTTTGGTGTTGGTTATGCTCTCTCCTCTTTCATTCATGATTTTATTAATTTTGGTCCTTTCTCTTTTCTTTCTTTTTTTAAAAATATTTTATTTATTTATTTGACAGAGAGATCACAAGCAGGCAGAGAGGCAGGCAGAGAGAGAGGAGGAAGCAGGCTCCCTGCTGAGCAGAGAGCCTGATGTGGGCCTTGATCCCAGGACCTGAGATCATGACCTGAGCTGAAGGCAGAGGATTTAACCCACTGAGCCACCCGGGCACCCCCTTTCTCTTTTCTATTTGATAGTTCTGGCCAGGAGTTTATCAATCTTGTTAATTCTCTCAAAGAACCAGCTCCTAGTTTTGTTGCTTTGTTCTACTATTCTTTTGGTTTCTGTATCATTGATTTTTCGCTCTGATCTTTATGATTTCTCTTCTCCTGCTGTGTTTAGGCTTTCTTTATTGTTATCTCTCCAGCTCCTATAGAGATAGGGTTAAGTTGTGTGTCTGAGATCTTTCGTATTTCTTGAGAAAGGCTCGTATTGCTATATACTTTCCTCTCAGGACCACCTTTGCTGTTTCCCAAAGATTTTTTTTATTACATTATTTTATTTTTTCAGTGTTCCAAGATTCATTGTTTATTCCCCACACACAGTGCTCCATCGATACATGCCCTCAATACCCACCACCAGGCCTGGTGGTCTATTCTAAAAATTTTGAACAGTTCTGTTTTCATTTTCACTTGTTTCCATGAATATTTTTAATTCTTCTTTTACTTTCTGGTTGTCCTATTCATTCTTTACTAGGATGCTCTTTAACCTCCATATATTTGAGTTCTTTCCAACTTTCCACTTGTGGTTGAGTTCTAGTTTGAAAGCATTGTGGTCTGAAAATATGCAGGGAATGATCCCAGTCTTTTGGTACCTGTTGAGACCTGATTTGTGACCCAGGATGGGATCTATTCTGGAGAAGGTTCCACGTGCACTAGAGAAGAATGTGTATTCTGTTGTTTTGGAAGGGAATTTTCTGAATATACCTGTGATGTCCATCTGGTCCAGGGTATCATGTAAAGCCTTTATTTCCTTGTTGATCTTTAGCTTAGATGATCTGTCCATTTCAGTGAGGGGGGGGTGCTAAAGTCCCCTACTATTATTGGGTTATTGTCAATATGTTTCTTGATTTTGTTATTAGTTGGCTTGTATAAATTGGCTTCCCATGGTAGGGGCATAGATATTTAAAATTGTTGGATCTTCTCGTTGGCCTTGTATAATATAGTGTCCTTTATGTATAATATAGTGTTCTTCTTCATCTCTTATTATAGTCTATGGCTTACATTCTAATTTGTCTGATATAAGGATTGCCACTCCAACTTTCTTTTGTTGTCCATTAGCATGGTAAATTGTTTTCCACCTCCTCGCTTTAAATCTAGTGGTGTCTTTGAGCCTAAAATGAGTTTCTTGCAGACAGCATATTGACGGGTCTTGTTTTTTTTTAATCCATTCTGATATCCTGTGTCTTTTGATTGGGGCATTTAGCCCATTTACCTTCAGGGTAACTATTGAAAGATATGAATTTAGTGCCATGTATTCCCTATAAAGTGATTGTTACTGTATATTGTCCTCTTCCTTTCTGGTCTGTTACATTTAGACTCTCTCTTTACTTAGTGGACCCCTTTCAATATTTCTTGTAGGGCTGGTTTGAGTGTTTGCAAATTCTTTTAGTTTTTGTTTGTCCTGGAAGATTTTTGTCTTTCCTATGTTCAATGACAGCCTAGCTGGATGTAGTATCCTTGGCTGCATATTTTTCTTGTTTAGTGCTCTGACTATGTCATGCCACTCCTTTATGTTCTGTCAGGTCTCTGTGGATAGGTCTGCTGCCAATCTAATATTTCTACCATTGTATGTTACAGAACACTTGTCAGGAACTGTTTTCAGGATTTTCTCTTTGCCACTGAGACTTGAAGTTTTACTATTAGATGATGGAGTGTTGACCTATTTTTATTGATTTTGAAGGGGGTTTCTGTACCTCCTGGATTTTGATGTTTGTTCCCTTTGCCAAATTAAGGAAATTCTCTGCTATAACTTACTCCAATATACCTTCTATCCCCCCTTCTTCTTCTGGGATCCCAACTCTTTTAATATTTTTCATCTTATGGTATCACTTATCTCTCAAAATCTCCCCTTGTGGTCCAGTAGTTGTTTATCTCTCTTCTTCTCAGCTTCTCTATTTTCCATCATTTGGCCTTTGTTTCCATCATTTGGCCTATATCACTAATTCTTCTGCCTCATTTATCCTAGCAGTAAGAGCCTTCATTTTTTATTTCACCTAATTAGTAGCTTTTTGGTTTCAACTTGGTTAGATTTTAGTTCTTTTATTTCTCCAGAAAGGGATTTTATTTCTCCAGACAGAGATTCAATAGTATCTTCCATGCTTTTTTTGAGCCCAGCTAGCACCTAGATAATTGTCATTCTGAACTCTAGTTCTGGCATCTTACTGATGTCCATAATTATTAGGTCCCTAACCATCAGTACTGCCTCTTGGGTTTTTTTGTTGGTTTTTTTGTAGATGAATTTCTCCACCCTGTAATTTTATCCAGAGAAGAATAGATGAATGAGAGAACAAAATACATAAAGGGTAGCAACGGCTGCAGAAAAATATACACTAACCAAATCTGAAGAGATCCAAAATCAGGGGGAGAATAAAGGAGGGGAATATATATACAGAACCAAACACTTGATTTTGGGTATATTTTTGTTTGTTAGAATAAACTATCTCCCCAAATTTTAAGGAAAGAAAAAACAAATATATATATGTTGTATGTATACAAAAATAAGGGTAAGCCTAATGAAGGGATGGCATATGATTATAAAGTTTAAAATTTAAAAATCTTCTAGGGCGCCTGGTTGGCTCAGTGGGTTAAAGCCTTTGCCTTCGGCTCAGGTCATGATCTCAGGGTCCTGGGATCAAGGCCCATATTGGCCTCTCTGTTCTCAGGGAACCTGCTTCCTCCTCTCTCTCTGCCTGCTTCTCTGCTTACTTGTGATCTCTCTCTGTCAAATAAATAAATAAAATCTTTTAAAAAAAAGTTAAAAATCTTCTAAAAAAGGCATTGATAAGATAGGAAGTTGGTTGGAAAAAGAAGAAAATAAGAGGAAAGAATGTGATCTGGCTAGAGACTAGAACATAGCCATGCGCTAGAGTTAGGGCATATTTTGATCTATTAGAAGAAACTATATCCCCCAATTTTTAAAAAAAGATTTTATTTGTTTATTTGACAGAAATAAACATAGCCAGAGAGGGAACACAATCAGGGGGGAGTGATAGAAGGAGAAGCAGACTTCCCACTGAGCTGAGAGCCTGAGGCAGGCCTTGATCCTGGGATGTTGGGATCATGACCTGAGCCAAAGGCAGATGCTTAATGACTGAGCCACACAGGCACCCCTGTATCCCAAAATTTTAAAGAAATAAAAATCTATATGTATACAAAAACCAAGGTTAAATACAATAAAGGGATGGAATATGACTATAACAATGAAAGTTGGAACAGCTTTTAGTTTCATTGATATGTTCTACTGAATCTCTAGTTTCTGATTCATTGATCTCTGCTCTAATCTTAACTATTTCCCATCTTGTGTGTGGGGTTGGTTTAATTTGTTGTTGATTTTCCAGTTCTTTAAGGTGTAATGACAGTTGGTGTATTCTGGATTTTCAATTTTCTGAGGGAAGATTGGAGGGCCTTTGCTGTATCCCATAGGTTTTGGATTGATGTATCATTATTCTCATTAGTTTCCATGAAGTGTCTGTTCAACATAATGTTAGAAGTACAACAGTAATCAGACAATAGAAAGAAATAAAAGGTATTCAACTTGGCAAAGAATAAGTCAAACTCCCTCTCTTTGCACATGACATGATACTATATGTGGAAAAACCAAAAGACTCTCCCTTCAAACTACTAGACTCATACAACAATTCAGTAATGTGGCAGGATACAAAATAAATGCACAGAAAAATCAGTTGTGTTCATATACACTAACAATGAAAATATAGAACAGGAAATCAGAGAATCAATTTCATTTACTACAGCAACAAAAACCATAACATACTTAGGAATAAACCTAACCAAAAAAGTTAAGGATCTGTACTCAAGGAACTACAGAACACTCATGAAAGAAATTGAAGAAGACACAAAAAGATGGAAGACCATTCTATGCTCATGTATTGGAAGAATAAACATTGTTAAAATGTCTATACTGCCCAGAGAAATCTGTACTTTCAATGCCATTCTGATCAAAATTTCACCAACATTCTTCAAAGCATTGGAACAAACAATCCTAAAATTTATATGGAACCAAAACACCCCAAATCGCTAAGGAATTGTTGAAGAAGAAAAACAAAGCTGGGGGCATCATGTTACCTGACTTCAGGCTTTATTACAAAGCTGTGATCACCAAGACAGCATGGTACTGGCATAAAAATAGACAACTAGACCAATGGAACAGAGTAAAGAGTCCAGATATGGACCCACAAATCTATGGTCAATTCATCTTTGACAAGGCAGGAAAAAATATCCAGTGGAAAAAAGACAGTCTCTTCAATAAATGATGCTGGGAAAATTGGACAGCTATGTATAGAAGAATAAAACTAGACCATTCTCTTACACCACACACAAAGACAAACTTTAAATGTATGGAAGACCTCAACGTGAGGCAGAAATCCATCAAAATCCTGGAAGAGAACGTAGGCAGTAACCTCTTTGACATTGGCCACAGCAACTTCTTTCAAGACACGTCTCCAAAGGCAAAGGAGACAACAGCAAAAATGAACTTCTGGGACTTCATCAAAATAAAAAGTTTCTGCACAGCAAAGGAAACAGTCAACAAAGAGTCAACCCACGAAATGGGAAAGGATATTTGCAAATGACACTACAGACAAAGGGCTGATATCCGAGATCCATAAAGAACTACGCAAACTCAACATCCAAAAAGAAGATGAACACATCAAAAAATGGCAGGAGAGGGGCCGTTGGGTGGCTTAGTTAGTTAACTGACTGCCTTTAGCTCAGGTCATGATCCCAGAGACCTGGGATTGAGCCCCACATTGGGCTCCCTGCTCAGCGGGAAGCCTGCTTCTCCCTCTCTCACTCCCCCTGCTTGTGTTCCCTCTCTGGCTGTGTTTCTCTCTGTCAAATAAATAAAATCTTAAAAAAAATGGCATGAGACATGAAGAGGCACTTCTCCATAGAACACATACAAATGGTTAACAGACACATGAAAAAATGTTCATTGTCACTAGCTATCAGGGAAATTCAAATCAAAACCACACTGAGATACCAGCTTACACCAGTCAGAATGGCCAAAATTAACAAGTCAGGAAATGACAGGTGTTGGAGAAGCTTTGGAGAAAGAGGAACCCTCTTATACTGTTGGTGGGAATGCAAGCTGGTACAGCCGCTTTGTAAAACAATGTAGAGATCCCTTAAAAAATTAAAAATAGAGCTACCCTATGACCCTGCAATTGCACTTCTGGGTACTTACCCCAAAGATACAGATGTAGTGAAAAAAAGGGTCATATGTACCCCAATGTTCATCACAGCAATGGCCACAATCGCCAAACTGTGGAGAGAGCCAAGGTGCCCTTTAACAGATAAAAGGATAAAGAATGTGGTACATCTATACAATGGAATACTACTCCTTCATCAGAAAGAATGAATATCCAACTTTTGTAGCAGTTTGGATGGTTTGGAAGAGATTATGGTGAATGAAATAAGCCAAGTAGAGCAAGTCAAGTATCACATGGTTTCACTTACTTGCGGTGAATAAGAGTAATATAGAGGAGGTAGGAGAAGGAAAGTAAATGGGAAGTAGGATAATTCTGGGAGGGAAATGAAACATGAGAGGCTTTGGACTAGAAACAAACTGAGGGTCTTGGAGGGAAGGGGGTGGTGGATGGGAGAGCCTGGTGGTGAGTACTGAGGGCACGTATTGCATGGAGCACTGGGTGTGGGGCATAAACAATGAATCTTGGAACACTGAAAAAATAAAATAAATTTAAAATTTAAAAAAAAATAGTATCACATGGTTTCACTAACTTGCGGTGCATGAGGGATAACCTGGAGGATAGTGGGTGAAGGAAAGTAAAGATGAACTAGGATAATCCAGGGAAAGAAACAAAACAACAGAGACTTTGGGCACAGAAACAAACTGAGGGACTTGGAGGGAGGGGGATAGAGGGATGGGAAAGCCTGGTGGTGGGTACTGGGGACACCTAAAGCATGGAGCACTGGGTGCGGGGAGTGGGGAATGAATCTTGGAACACTGGGAAAAAAATTTAAGTAACAATAAAATAAATAAATAAATAAATAAAAAGATAAAAACCTTCTGTACAGCAAAGGAAACAGTCAACAAAACAAAGAGGCAAACCACGGAATGGGAGAAGATATTCACATATGGCACTGCAGACAAAGGTCTGATATCCAAGATCTTTAAAGAACTTAAACTCAAGAAGCAAAAAAAAAAAGATGATCCCATCAAAAAATGGGCGGAAGATATGAACAGACACTTCTCCATATAAGACATAGAAATGGCTAACAGACACATGAAAACATTGTTCATCATCATTAGCCATCAGGGTTTCAATCAAAACGACATTGAGATATCACCAGTTCGAACAGCCAAAATCAACAGGACAGGAAACAGCAAGTGTTGGAAAGGCTATGGAGAAAGGGGAACCCTCTTATACTTTGGGAATACAAGTTAGTGCAGCCACTTTGGAAAACAATGTGGAGTTTCTTCAAAAATTTAAAAATAGAGCTACCCTATGACCCTGCAAATACACTACTGGGTATTTGCCCCAAAGATACAGATGTAGTGAAAAGAAGGGCCATATATACCCCGATGTTCATAGCAGCAATGGCCACAATTTCCAAATTGTGAAAGAGCCAAGGTGCCCTTCAACTGATGAATGGATAAAGTAGATATGATCCATATATACAATGGAATTTTACACCTCCATCAGAAAGGATGACTACCCAGCTTTTATATCAACATGGATGGGTCTGGAGGAGATTATGATGAGTGAAATAAGTCAAGCAGAGAAAGTCAAATATCATATGGTTTCACTTACTTGTGAGCATGGAGGACAGTGGTAGAAGGAAAGAAAATGTGAACTGGGATAAATCAGAGAGGGAGATGAAGCATGAGGGACTGTGGACTCTGAGAAATAAACTGAGGGTTTTGGAAGGGAGGGGGTGGAGGGATGGATGAGCCTGGTTGTGGGTATTAGGGAGGGCATATATTGCTTGGAGCATTGAGTGTGATGCATAAACAATGAATCTTAGAACACTAAAACAATTTTTAAAAAAGAAAGAAAGAAACATATATTTAAAAGCCCTGTTAAAGGTCAAGCTACAACCTTCCCAACTACTTAAAAACCAAAACTGAATTGGAGACCCATTTTGGATTTTTGGAATTATGTGACCCTCCTAGATTATGGAAACAAATCTCTCCTAATTAAAGTAGACATGGCGCCTTGTTTTCTGTGATGAACCTATGTTTGTAACCCAACTTATTTCTTTCCTGTCCTAGAGATCAACAATGTGACTTGCTCTAACTTCAGCAGTAGTGATCCAAATTTCCAGAACTGCCAGAGGCAGGTAAGGTTCCTCACTTTATAGGTTTGCACACCGCTCACACAAGTGTGCAGGAGACCATCCTCAGAATGGAGTGGGTGATGTAGGAGGGATACCTCATCATAGTGTGCATATATATTCACTATATATTCCTGTGTAACAAATGACCACAAAATCTAGTGAGTTAAACAGCATTTACTGTCTCCAAATTCCTATGAGTCAGGAATCCAGGGAGTGCTTTGCTGGATGTGTTGCCATGGGGTATCTATCAAGGCAGTCATGAAGGTGGGAGGATGCAGAGTTAGCAGAAATCTCATCTGTGCTGACAGGAAAGGAAAGGCATGGAGCTGCTTTGGTTAACAGTCTAGCAGCTCCTCCAACAGTTAAACATAAAATTATCACATTCCCAGTAATTGCACTGGCAGGTATATACCCAAGAAAATTGAAAATATATGTCAACACAAAAACTTGTACACCCAGTGTTCACAGTGGCACTATTCACAAGATCCAGAAAGTGGAAATGACTGGCATGCCCATGAACTCCTAATTAGACAAAGCGGTTCATCCATACAATGGGCTATTCCTCAACCATAAAAATGAATGAAGTACTGACACATGCTACAACATGGATGGACCTTGAAAATATGATGCTTAGTGAAAGAAGCCAAATACAAAAGGTCACAGAAAGCATGATTCCTTTTATAGGAACTGTCCAAATAGGTAAATCCATAGGTAAAAGACACAGAAAGTAGACTAGTGGTTGTCAGGCACTAGGGGTGGGTGGATGGAGGGATTGGGGGTGAGTGCTCAGCAATGCAGATTTTAGGGGAGGGTGTTGGATATGCTCTAAAATTGATTATGGTTGTGCTGTTGGTTGTGCAAATCTGTGAATACACTAAAAGCCA
>PITA01033484.1:0-12704 GCA_004023965.1 Spilogale gracilis | reverse complement strand
CATGTGGGGGGCGCACCGCGTTGGGGTCCAGTAGGAATGTGTATGTGTGCAGGAGTTCTGATCGAGCCCCTCTTCCTCACCCCTGGCCTCAGTTCCCACCTGGAGGACCCTTGGGCTCTTGTATAGCTGTGGGTCTTGCTTGTGTCCAGGGGGCGTCGTTTCACAGTGGCCTTGCATCCCTGTGACCATTAGCGTCCTAGCGGTGCGGTGTGGTTCCCTGTGGGAGGATGTTCCTCTGGCTGTGCGTGGGGCCCTGGATGTGTCACTCTGCTTGAGTCTGGGGCTCACAGCGCAAGGGACAGCAGTGGGTCTCTGCCCTGGTGGTGGAGGTTTCGCGGAGACTGTAGGTAAAGACCAGAGTCAGTTTCTGCATCTTGGTCAGCTTCTGGGCCCTGTAGTTTGTATGCAGAGACCCTCGGGAGGATGAGGACAGCTCTGGGAAGAAGCCCTGGCTGAGTGATGCTGAGCGAGGCGCTGGTCGGGGAGGGGCATCCTGCCCTGTCCCTGGGGGCCAGAGCGGAGGTTCCAGGGGAAGGGGAAGTGCCTGGAGCTGAGCCCGGCTTCGTGTCCTGGCTGGGCTGGGGGGCGGCTCTCTGGCCGCCGAGCTGCGGGGGCCTGGCCCTGCACGCCTGCACTAGCGGGGTCTGACCGCTGGGCGGACAGCTCGCCTGTGGTTGGGGAGTTTCTGCACCGCAGGCTGCCCCTGTCACCTTCCCCCAGGGGGAGACGGAGTGTTCTTCTTCACCACCCCTGCCCCGGTGGAGGGTGCCACGCTCAGAGCTGGTGTCTTAGTCCTAGCAGTCCTGGGGAAAGGCTCTCTCTCCCCAGGCTATGTGGCCAGGGGCGAGGACTTGCGGCTGGATAATGGGCTGCCGTCCCAGTCCCCTGTCACAAGGAGGAGGGGAGTCCCTCACGGTCATGGGAGGAAGAGGGACTCTCTCCCTGCTGGAAGTGAGAACTCGGAGCTCGCTCTGGGGTGGGAGGAAGCTGGGCATGGAGGGCGGGGTGGGGGGGAGACGGGGAGGAAGGGGTAAGGGAGGGACCCATAGTGCAGCTGACCTGGGAGGGTAGGAGTGGGGCTCCCCTGAACTTTGAGGTGGGGGGTCCCTGCTGGGGCTGACCAGGAGGAGAGGGCTGGAGTGATCCAACAGGAGGAACTCCCTGCTGGTGGGAGTTGTGGGCTGGGCCCGTGGTCCGGGTAGCCAGGGAACGAGCAGATAGGGGCACACAGGTAGAGGGAGACATAGGCTCTGGGCACCAGGCTGGCAGGTATCGGTGCCTTCCATAGGGGGCAGGGCCTGGGGCTGTGCGAACAGGTGTATGTTGGGAGCTGGGACAGCCCCGCTCAGGGCTGGGCAGAGTGGGGAACGGGGCAGATGAGTGTGTCCCTGTGCACATGGCATGTGTCTGTCCTTGTCTCCCTGGGAATGTCCCTTCGGTGCCCAGGTCGCCTGTGTCTTGCAGTGTTAGTCATATTCTTCCTGATAATCCCACCCCCTGAACATACAGCACGCCCCTGTGGGCTGTACCCTTCAGGATGAGCCGAGTGTAAAGTTCTCAATGCCAGCTTTCCCTCTGGAGATGACCGTGCTCTTCTCCCCTAGTTCGAATAGGGTGTTTCCCATTCCCAGACAGCTCTTGCAGTGGCCTCCATGGAGGTCCGTGCGGCGGCTTGGGCCCCAGAAGCCAGGCCCGACCGGTGTGGGATGAGGGTCTGCCCTGTTGTGGCTGTTCGTGTTTCCCCATGAATGGAAGTATGTGCCTTCATGTTGGTGCCTTTCTCTGGAGTGGGTCTCGTGTCCCCCAGGCCCCAGAGGGGATGACTGTCTTGGCCTTCACTTATTGAGGCCCCAGAGAGTCTCTGTGTGGCTCAGGATTTCTGACTCCGGGGACATGGCCTCAACGAGCCCCGCAGACCCTGGGTTCCAGGATGCCTGGGACTCTGCCCATCCGGGTGTGCTGTCCCTGATCTGCTGGCCAGAAGTGGCTGGTGTGTGGGCACAGGGGACTGGTGGCACCTGCCCTCCATCCTGCTGCTTGTGGCCCTTGAAAGGCGTCACAGCTCTCTGGGTGGGTCTCCTGGTGCTCCCTGGGTCTCTGGGTCCCCCAGGGGAGTCTCAGCTCCTCCCTTTCTCTGGGTTTATGCCCCTCTCTCTGAGGCTGCCTCCCACCATGTCTCCATTTAGGTGTGCATCGAGGCCCTTCCATCTTCCTGTGGGTGTCTCTCTCTCTCTGGCCCTCCTCCGGTGTAGGTCTCTCTTTTCCGTGTATCGCCCTTGTACACGCCTCCTCGGAGAGTTTTTGTTTGACTGTTTGCTTTGGAGTTACCGAGTCCAAGAAGCCTGGGCTTGCATGGCAACTTAAGCTTATACTTGGGCAAGTCATCTCACCTCTGGAGGCCTGCTGCTGCAGCTCTAAAATAAGGACATTAATTATTAAGCACATAGGGTTGTCTGGGATGGAACAAGACTCCGGGCATGGAACTACAGCACACCACAGGAGCTCGACAAAATCATCTCTTTCTCAGTCTTTTGAGGGTTTTCTCCAAATACAGGGCTTTCTCTTCCTCTTTGCTATCTGGTGTTTATGGGAGTAGATTGCCCCTCTGGGTATGTCTCCCTTTTCTTTGAATCTCCTACCCGATCGTCCTATTAGAAGTGTTGGGGGCTTTCCCTCTGGTGGAGGTCTCTACCTGGGGTGTGAGTCATTTTGTTCTTCCTGGCTCGGGAGGTGCTTCTCCCTGGCTTGTGCATACGGCGGGTCTGATCACTCCTGGGCCTGCCATTGCCTGGGGTAGAAGTCCCGTTGCTCTCAGCGTCCTCTCTGCGGGGGGGCGTGCCCCTCTCTCTCCCTTGGAGCATCACCTCCTGTGTCCATCATATTCTCAAACTTAGGCTCCTCGGGTGTGTATCTTCGGGTTTGGGGCACCCTGGAGGCCTACGGGTCTGTCTCTCGGGCAGTGCGTCTGTCTCGGTTCCTGTCATCTTGACAATGACGCTGGCTGCCAGGCCCTTTCTGGCTGCAGCAGCAGTCAGACTGGGCCCCCTCCCCGGCTGATCTCATACTGGCTTTTGGGGAAGGAAGGGACTCTATTCCCTAAGGGCAGGAGGGGAACTGGACGCCAGCCCTGGCAGAACCCCTCTGCCCTGGGCAGGGAGTCTTCTTCCCGGCTCTGCGGATGGGGTGCACATCCTCTTTGCAGGCTTTTTAATTTAATTTTATTTGAGAGAGATTGAGCACATGCAGGAGCAGGGAGCAGGGCAGGGGGAGAGGAAGAAGCAGACTACCCTGCTGAGCAGGGAGCCCAACGTGAGGGGTGGATCCCAGGACCCCGAGATCGGGACCGGAGCCGAAGGTAGATGCTTCACCGACTGAGCCCCCCAGGCGCCCCCTCTTTGCAGTTTTGATTTGATAGGACAGCCTCGTTCTTGCTGCTTCTGGCCCGAGTTTCGGTGTCCCCCCAGTCTCAGCCTCCCAGACAGAACGGATGTGCCATTGCCATCTTGTGTTCTCTGCCCTCCAGGCAGCCCCTGCCGAGGGTCCCCAGTCCAGTCCCCTGCCATCATGAAGGATGCCGGGAGCGAGCATCAGGTGGACCTCGGGGTGGGGAGCCGGCAGACCGGGGTTCTGGGGCCCCGACACTCTGTGTCCTCACCTCTCAGGACTGCACCTTCCCCCTCTGTAAACACTGGGCAGTGCTGTCCCCGCAGGGCTTTCTGCAGTGGGCGGAAATGTTGCATATCTGCCCTGTCTAAAACGGTTTTCCTTACGTGGTTGTTGAGCTCTTGAAATGTGGCTACTGCAAACGATAAACTAAAAATTGGATTTAATTTATTTAAATAGCCACATGCTGCCCCCACCTTGACAGCATGGCTACATGTTGTCTTCTAGCTCCGGAGACTTAGGACACTTGGCTGAATGTGCAGAATTCCCCAGAGCTCCAAAGACTCTCCTTTGGGTAGCCACGGGGCAGGACCCTCAGCCCCCGGGGAAGCCTGGTGTCACCTGACTTATGCAGGAGAGGAAGGGCCCATCTGGGCTTGGTACAGGCTCCGAAGATAAGGGAGAGACTGAGCGCTGGGACTCACATGCAGAAGGTGACCCTTTCCACCCCGATCTCGAATCCCCCAGCCAGCTGAATGGCCCAGAGCAGAGGAGAGGGGAGGGGAGTTGCTCCTGGCTTCACTAGGACCAGGGCAGGCAGGCTGGTTGGCAACCCCTCCCAGCCAGGAAGCCAGCGGGTGTCCTGCCATCTGCCGCTCCTGGTCCCACAGCTCGTGTTCTCAGGGGCTGTGGACCCTTCACCACTTGTGATGGCTTTCTCCCCTCCTTCTGAGCTGCTTGGCTTGAGGGGCCCAGCAAGACTCTCCTGCGCCTCCAAGCTGTGCTTCTGGGGACTCCTAACCTTGGACTTCATCCTGAGGAGCTGCAGGGAAGCTCTGGCACTGGGGTCTCTGGCCAACGAAGCACTTTGTCCGTGGGGTTTTAGGCGTGACTCTTTGCATGTCTGGAGCTGTGGCAGCCTCGGTGACTCACTGGGGAAGGAGGGAGGGTGGGGCCGAGCTGTGGGCGACAGTGAGCTGGCTCGCTGTCTCCGCCCCTCGATGCCTCCTGGCTCCGGACCAGGATGCTGGGCCCAGGGAAGGGGCCTGCTCAAGGAGGAAGAGCGGGATGCTAGGCTGGCTGTTGGCTTCAGAGAGCTGAGAAGCCCTCAGGCTGGAAACCTTTTCTTCCCTGGCCTGCCCGGCTCCTTTCCTTCCCTCCCCAGCCCTGTCTGCCTGGCTGGCTTCTTGGTGCTGGACATTAGCCTCTTGGCTGTTTGCTGGGGTCAGTGGGACTTCCCGTGGCGGCCGCTGGTCCAGAGGGAAGAGTGATCCCTAGCCACCCCCGTGCTGATAGGCTGCTCACCACTGGTGGCTCTGCTCACCTCCTAGGCAGCACCCACGTCCTAAACACTGTATGTGTGAGCAGCACCCACGTCCTAAACACTGTACGTGTGAGTTCAGAGGGTGGAGGACTAGGGGGGTTGAGGTGCGGTCTTCGCCCATGCCGTGGGGTCTGCAAAATCTAACGCCTGCAAGAGAACTGGCAGATAATAGGTTCTCTTTGCCCCGTTCTTTCCTTCTATATTTCATTCTCTGCCCAGGAGGCTCCCTAACCTTCTAGAATATTCTGAGGCTAAATGGGTCACTCCCAGAGCACCTTGCTCATAATTTATATCTAGGGCAGGAATGAAGTCTTTTAAGTCTCCCCATCTGGCACGCGGGGCGCGTTCAGTAAGCGTGAGGACGCCCAGGTGAAGCTGGTGACAGTCTCTAAGGCAGCAGCACGAGGTGCAGGGCAGGACTGAGCCGCATCTGTCCCTTGCTGGTTTTCGTTGCTGTGTCTGCTCGGGGGTTGGCTGTGCAGGAGGCCATCAGCGTGCTTCTATTTATTGATTAGTGGACTGACTTCTGAATGTAAACAGCTTACGGGTGGGGCTCTGGGTGAGGCTCTGCCTGAGTTTTAGCCTCCCCCTCCCGGTTTCACACACCGGCTCTGCGGTGACTGCGGCCCTGCCGTTCTGTTCTGCCGTGGGAGGCTGTAGGGTGGGGGCTCTACCCAGAGCCCTGCCTCGTGTCTTCCCAGGGCAGCTCGGCGGCTGAGAGAGCTCATCCTGTGGCCGGAGGGCATTTTTGCTCCCCAGGGTTGGCACCTGTGGGGGCCTGGCTCCGGGCCCTGCGTGGGCAGCCAGATGGGCCCTGACTCACTGGGTCCCCTAGGCGGCCCAGCTGCCTTCAAGCCTCTGGGGCGTGGGCTGGCCCTGGGGGGGGGAGTTGGGGGCTTCTTTTGTTCACCTGGAGCTCCCAGCTGGCGAGGGTCCATCCCCCTGGTCCTAAGGACTCAGACTTGCTCTTTGTCACTCAGACTCGCTCTTTGTCAGCAAGGGAGGGAGGGCCCCGCCGCTCCTGCTTTTGCGGGGGGGGGTGAGTCTCACACTGGTTATGGCTGCAGACCTGATGTGGTGTCGGGGAGAGAGTTACGGACTCGGAGCCCAAGGATAGTGGCATGCTCACTGTGGACCTCAGCTCCGTCTCTCCATCTGTAAAATGGGGACAGCCGGGTCTCCTGTCCGGAGCTGTTATTAAGAACCTACTGAGGGGCGCCTGGGTGGCTCAGTTGGTTAAGCAACTGCCTTCGGCTCAGGTCATGATCCCGGAGACCCGGGATCGAGTCCCACATCGGGCTCCCTGCTCGGCAGGAAGCCTGCTTCTCCCTCTCTCACTCCCCCTGCTTGTGTTCCCTCTCTGGCTGTGTTTCTCGCTGTCAAATAAATAAACATTCTTAAAAAAAGGAAGGGGTCTTTTGTGAGACCCATGGGTAACTGAGCTTTTTCATACCCACATGCTCGCCCTCTTTCCGTCCCCAGGGAGATCCTGCATCATCTCCGTTTTCACAGAGGAGGAGATGGATGTTCAGAGAAGCTGAGGGACTTGGCCGGGGACACACACACGGCCAGGAACGTGAAGAGCCAGGGTTCACTTTGTTTTATTTTGACTTAATTTTATTTATTTTTACTTTTAAAAATTTTATTTATGTGTGTGAGAGAGAGTGCGAGCTCCCTCTCCAGCAGAGGGAGGGAGAAAAGCAGGCTCCCTGCTGAGCCGGAAGCCCCATGCGGGCCTTGATCCCAGGACCCTAGGATCATGACCTGAGCTGAAGGCAGACGCTTTGTCGACTGAGTCCCCTAGTCGCCCCAGAGCCAGGGGTGATACTCTGGCCTCCCCTGAGTCCCCTTTTCTGTGATCCCAGGTTGGGGAGTCATGTATGAATGGCATTGAAGTGGGGGAAGGCTGGGAATTCGGTGTGGCCCGAGAACGGAGCGGGAGTTTGGTGGTGGTGGGGGGGGTTTGAGCAGGCCCCCTGTTGAGCGTGAGCATCTCTGTCCACTTCTCCCTAGACTGTGTGACAGAGATTCCCGACAAGAGAGACTGAGAAGAAGGAAGGAGGGGCGGGCTCCTGGCAAAGCATCCGCTTGAGTCCTGCGAAAGGTCCGTGCGGGGGTGGGGTGGGGTGGGGTGTGTGTGTGTGTGTGTGTGTGGGGGGGGTTGTTGTGATGGAGGGGAGGGGCCAGGGTGGATGGGGACCCGGGGTGGGTGGCAGCGGGAGGCAGGGCCCTCCATGGAAGGGATGAGGGGCTGGTTGCCACTGACGTCAGTTGCATCCAATGTCCACTTGCCATGGGGACCACGTCCACAGCAGAAGTGGGCACGTCCAAGACACCACTTCACTCCCTGCGAGTTCATGGCACCAGCGATCCTTGTCTCCTTACGCCCTGGAGTCCCCACTGTTCTGAGCCCCCATTTCCTTCGCTCACCCCAGATGGAGAAGGACGAGGACACGACCCGGGAGCTGCTGCTGCCCAGCTGGCAGGGCAGTGGCTCCCACGGGCTGACCATCGCCCAGAGGGACGACGGTGTTTTTGTGCAGGAGGTGATGCGGAACTCCCCTGCGGCCCGCACGGGGGTGGTCAAGGAGGGTGAGTCACCTCGGGCCGGGCCGGGCCGGGCCGGGCCGGGCTGGGTGCTGGGTGGGCTGGCTCAGGGTGGCGGCGGGAAGGCCACAGGGGCTGTGCAGGGGCCGGTCCCGTGACATCAGGATGGTCGGTACCCAGGCCCCGCCCCTCCCTCCCCTGCTGGCTCTGTGTCCCATGATTCACACAGTCCTTGGGGGACAGCGGTTACGTAGGGGGTGGTGATGTCGTCCTTGGTGCCCACTCCACTGCTCAGGAGCCTTGCCCCTTTGGGCGAATCATTGGGCCTCCCCAAGCCTTACTTTCCTCATCTGTGCAATGGGTATTACCACACCTGCCTTGTAGGGTTGTCATGACATGCAGAAAATGCAGGTCAGTTTGAGAGCCCAGCATATGCAGGTTGTGTGCTGTTTTGCCCGGGCCCCGTGGGCCTCACCTGCTTCTTGCTCCACCCTGCTCAGGGGACCAGATTGTGGGTGCCACCATCTACTTTGACAACCTGCAGTCAGGCGAGGTGACCCAGCTGCTGAACACCATGGGGCACCACACCGTGGGCCTGAAGCTGCACCGCAAGGGGGACCGCTCGCCTGAGCCTGGCCAGACTTGGACCCACGAAGTCTTCAGCTCCCGAACCTCCGAGGTGGTTCTGGTGAGTGGCTGGCCGGCTTGTCTCTGCCCTGAACTCCCCCTGGCCACTTCTGAGCCTTGTGTCTGCCTCCTGGACCTCTCTTGCGGTTCCTTCTCCTGCTTTCTCCCCCGTCTCTCTGTTGACCCAGACCGTGTGTTCCTATTCGTGTGTGGCACATGGCTGATGGTGTCTCCCGTCAGTCTCTCCGGAGTACCGCAGCGTGGGAACCCCCTCACGCCGTCTGGCCCTAGGTGCCAGGAGGAAGGTCAGCTGCTTTGTGAGACTCTGCCTCCCAGACACCATTTTTCTCCTCCTAGAGGCCTGGACTCATCTGTGAGGCAGAGGTGGTGGCTTGTTTATTTAACAGATAATCAGTCCTCCGAGTAAAAGTGTTAACCCAAGCACTGGAGTCTCCACAAACCCTTTCTGACGGGCCCCTGACAGGTCTCCCGTCCGTCCCCATAAGAAGCCCCTGAGTTGAGAATTGAGAGCCCCAGGGCCAAATCCACACACGGCGGGGAGGCATCCCTGGGACTTGACAAGCTGACTGGAATCTAGAAATGATCGTAAATCCTTCTTCCAGGCAGCACAAGGCAGGAGTTTACCATGCTTCTCTCCCCTATAGCTTTTGCTTCCCAGAGTTTCCCCGAGTAATTTGTTTGCCTCCTGTGATGTGGCTGCCAGCCCCTTTCTTTTTTTTTTTTTTTTTTTAAAGATTTTATTTATTTGACAGAGAGGAACACAGCTAGAGAGGGAACACAAGCAGGGGGAGTGAGAGAGGGAGAAGCGGGCTTCCCGCCGAGCAGGGAGCCCGATGTGGGGCTCGATCCCAGGTCTCCGGGATCATGACCTGAGCCGAAGGCAGTCGCTTAACCCACTGAGCCACCCAGGCGCCGCCTGCCAGCCCCTTTCTTCACCCCTCTGTGCTCTGCCCCAGGGGGCTCCATGGGCCTCCGTTCTGGTCCCAGCTTCTCTGGGAAACAGGGGACCACGTTGTCGGCTGGGCTGCGGCCGGGCGTCTGTGCTCAGACAGACCCTGCTGCAACCTCTCCTGGCCGTGTCTTTCTGCAGAGCGGGGATGATGAGGACTACCAGCGCATCTACACCACGAAGATCAAGCCTCGGCTGAGGTCGGAGGATGGACTAGAAGGGGATCCTGGGGAGACCCAGAGCCGCACCATCACAGTGACTAGAAGGGTCACGGCCTACACTGTTGATGTGACAGGCCACGAAGGAGCCAAGGAGATCGACATCAGCAGCCCAGAGTTCAAGATCAAGATTCCCCGGCACGAACTGGCTGAAATCTCCGCCGTGGATGTGGACACCCACTCTGGCAAGACAGTGATCAGGCTGCCCTCGGGCTCGGGGGCAGTGTCTCCTACCACAGGCTCTGTTGTGGACATCCGAGGGGGGTCCGTTTCCGCTTCAGGACCAGAGCTCCAAGGTGCTGGCCACTCGAAGCTCCAGGTCACCGTGCCTGGAATAAAGGTGGGGAGCCCAGGCATCAGTGTCAGTGCAAAGGGCTTGGACTTGGGTGGCAAAGGAGGGGTCCAAGTTCCAGGAGTGGGCATTTCGTCTTCTCTTGGGGCTGGGGCAGTGGAGGTGCAGGACCCATCTCTGGAGAGTGGCAATAATGGGAAAATTAAGATTCCCACTATGAAGGTGCCAAAATTTGGTGTCTTGACAGTGCCTGAAGGCCAGGCCCCAGGGGCAGGGTTGAGCGTTTCTGCACCTGAGTTCTCTGTGGGGCACAAGGGTGGCAAGCCCGGCCTGACCATTGGCGGGAACATCCAGACCCCTCAGCTAGAAGTCAGTGCCCCTTCTGCCAATATTGAGGGGCTTGAGGGGAAGCTGAAGGGCCCCCACATCATCGGGCCCTCTCTTGAGAGTGACCTAGGCCTGAAAGGTGCCAAGCCACAGGGGAGCATAGGGGTGGACGTCTCGGGGCCCAAAATTGAGGGCACTGTCACCGGCTCGAGTGTGGAAGTTCAAGCCCCTGACGTTGATATTCATGGGCCTGGGGGAAAACTGAATATGCCCAAGATGAAAGTTCCCAAATTCTCTGTATCAGGTTCTAAGGGAGAGGGAACTGGCATTGATGTGACACTGCCCACAGGTGAAGTGACTCTTCCCGGGGTCTCCGGTGACGTCACCCTGCCAGAAGTTCCTGCTGGGGGGCTAGAAGGGAAGGTGAAGGGTCCGAAAGTCAAGACTCCTGAAATGATCATACAGAAACCTAGAATCTCCATGCAGGATGTGGATCTGAGCCTTGGGTCCCCTAAAGTGAAGGGAGATATTAAGGTTTCAGTGCCCGGGGTGCAGGGTGACATTAAAGGCCCTCAAGTGGCAGTTAAAGGCACCAAAGTGGACATAGAGACACCTGGCCTTGAAGGGTCCCCGACGGGACTCACACTTAGTAGTCCTGGGAAAGCAGGGACGTGCAGGATCTCTATGGCCGACGTAGATCTAAATGTGGCTGCACCTAAAGTGAAAGGGGGTGTGGATGTCATGCTCCCCAAAGCAGGAGGGAAAGTCACAGTCCCTGAAGTAGATGTCCGAGGCCCCAAAGTGGATGGCAGTGCCCCAGGTGTGGAAGTTCATGGCCCAGAATGGAACCTGAAAATGCCCAAGTTCAGCACCCCAGCAGTTGAAGGGGAAGGCCCAGATGTAGATGTGAAACTACCCAAAGGAGATGTCAGTATTCCAGGGCCCAAGGTCAATGTGGAGGCCCCACATGTCAACATAGGAGCACTGGGAGGCAAACTTAAAGGCCCTGATACTAAGCTGCCTGAAGTGAGTGTTAAGACGCCAAAGATCTCCATACCTGATGTTGATTTGCATGTTAAAGGCACAAAGGTAAAAGGAGAGTATGATGTAACAGTCCCAAAACTTGAAGGGGAACTGAAAGGCACCAAAGTGGACATTGATGCCCCAGATGTGGATGTTCAGGGCCCAGACTGGCATCTGAAGATGCCCAAGATGAAAGTGCCGAAATTCAGTGTGCCAGGGTTCAAAGCAGAGGGCCCAGAAGTGGATGTGAACCTGCCCAAGGCTGATGTGGACATTTCTGGGCACAAGGTAGATGTTAGTGCTCCGGATGTGAGCACTGAGGGACCAGAAGGGAAATTGAAAGGACCTAAGTTTAAGATGCCTGAGATGAATATCAAAGCTCCAAAGATCTCCATGCCAGATGTGGACTTACATTTAAGAGGCCCTAAAGTAAAGGGAGAATATGATGTCACAGTGCCGGAAGTGGAAGGTGAGATTAAAGTTCCTGATGTTGAACTAAAAAGTGCCAAAGTGGATATCAGTGCTCCAGATGTGGATGTTCACGGCCCAGACTGGAACTTGAAGATGCCCAAAATGAAAATGCCCAAGTTCAGCGTGCCTGGTTTCAAAGCAGAGGGCCCAGAAGTGGATGTGAACCTACCCAAGGCTGACATTGATATCTCGGGACCCACAGTGGATGTTGACGTTCCAGATGTGAACATTGAAGGACCAGAAGGAAAGCTGAAGGGCCCCAAGTTTAAGATGCCTGAGATGAATATTCGGGCCCCAAAGATCTCTATGCCTGATGTGGATTTGCACATGAAAGGTCCCAAGGTGAAGGGAGAATATGATGTTACAGTGCCAAAGATGGAAGGGGAACTCAAAGGGCCAAAAGTAGACATCGGTGCCCCAGATGTTGACGTTCATGGTCCTGAATGGAATCTAAAGATGCCCAAGATGAAGATGCCCAAATTTACCATGCCCAGCCTCAAAGGGGAAGGCCCAAAACTGGATGTGAACCTGCCAAAGGCTGATGTGGACATTTCTGCACCTAAGGTAGATATTAGTGCTCCAGATTTGAGCCTTGAAGGACCAGAAGGAAAGTTTAAAGGCCCCAAGTTTAAGATGCCTGAGATGCACTTCAAGGCTCCTAAGATGACTCTGCCAGATGTTGACTTGGATCTTAAAGGACCCAAAGTGAAAGGTAGTCTAGATATGTCAGCTCCAAAAATAGAAGGTGAGATGAAAGTTCCAGATATGGACATAAAAGGACCTAAGGTAGACGTAAAAGCACCAGATGTGGAAGTCCAAGGTGCAGACTGGAGCCTGAAAATGCCCAAGATGAAAATGCCCAAGTTCAGCGTGCCCAGCTTGAAAGGCGAGGGCCCAGATGTGGATGTGAACCTGCCCAAGGCTGACATTGACATCTCTGGACCTAAAGTTGACATCGAAGCCCCAGATGTGAGCCTCGAAGGTCCAGAAGGGAAGCTGAAGGGTCCCAAGTTTAAGATGCCTGAGATGCACTTCAAGACCCCCAAGATCTCCATGCCTGACGTGGACTTACACTTGAAAGGTCCTAAGGTGAAGGGGGATCTGGACGTGTCTGTGCCCAAGATAGAAGGTGAAATGAAAGTGCCAGATGTGGACATCAAAGGACCCAAAGTGGATGTCAGTGTCCCTGATGTGGATGTTCACGGCCCAGACTGGAACTTGAAGATGCCCAAAATGAAAATGCCCAAGTTCAGCGTGCCTGGCTTCAAAGCAGAGGGCCCAGAAGTGGATGTGAACCTACCC
>PITA01033483.1:0-12704 GCA_004023965.1 Spilogale gracilis | reverse complement strand
GGGAAACGAAACAACAGAGATTTTGAACACAGAAACGGACTGAGGGACTTGGAGGGAGGGGGGTGGAGGGATGGGAGAGCCTGGTGGTGGGTACTGGGGACACCTAAAGCGGGGAGCACTGGGTGTGGGGAATGGGGAATGAATCTTGAAACACTGGAAAAAAAAAATTTAGTAACAATAAAAAAAAAAAAAAAAAAAAGTGAATACCTCATCTTTTCCTGTGAGCAAAGTATTTTCCAGAATTACCCCCGTCTCTGAAACTAGAACTTTGACTCGGTATTGGTTAATGATTCCATTTGGTTGTCGTGGTTTCTTCCAAGTAATTCTTATTTGTGTAGCTTCTATTTCTGCAAGTTGTAAATCAAATATTGCACCTGGAACTAAAAAAATGAATAAGGAGAGAAGAATTTAACAGTATATTTTTAAATTTTGAAAAATTCCCTAAATTCTTAGCTCACCACTTAAGATTTGTAAGAAAGTCTATTAGAAAATAGACTAAAACAATTTACTACTTCTTAACAAATATGTATATGATTCTTTAAATATATAGATAAAGTTAAATTTCTACAGATGGTTCTCAAGAATGTAAATAAGAAATAGGATAACGTGAAGTAATTTCCTCAAATCAAAATGTCATAATATTTGTTTGAAACAAATTCATTAATCAAAATAACTTCCCAAAAAAAGCTGTTTAGGGATGATTAATGCCCAGTAGAAACCTTGAAAGCTTTATAAAATTAGAGCAACATATCAAAAAATGAGATCTAGAAGACTTTGTAGGAAATGAAATGTGATTGGTAAGTTCAGCTAGTTTGTCTTTCAACTTATTATATGAGATTGCTTGAAGAGTTGATTGATTTCGGTCTTCTGATTGTACAAATGAATTATATGAGTCTCTAATTTCAGGTACTCTTACTCTTTTTAGGAATAAAGAGAAACAGAAACAAACTAACAACTGGTTTACAATAAAGTACCAAGTATTAACACAAATTCTAATTAGAAAGTGACCAAGAATGACATCCAGTAAACTTCCCAGTACAACAGGAGTAATCATGGATCAAGGTAAAACATGCCCTTGGATTTTGTCTACTTTTTGTTTATAGTAGGTGTGATTAGGAATAGCCAACTAACCCCTCCTCTAAATTTGCTAATCTATAAAATGGGTAAAAATTATATTGTTCTTATTAGTATGCAAGGTTACCATAAGGAACCTTGAATGAAATGCTCAAGAAAGAAAATAACATAACTCCTTATGATCAAGATGTAGTAAAACATCAAATTCATTAGTGTACTTTTAGGAAATACCACTTAGAACAGAGGCACTTAGGGATATATTATAGAGATAACCGTTTTCCCTTTTAAGTTAACAGAAAGGAATTGAAAATTATTGTCACAACTCTTATAAATATTATTTAAAATTAGTGAATATAATTATGCTTACCTCAACCATATAAGAAACTACATGGAGTTTTCATTCCACAGATTGAGTTTTTTTGTCTCTATGAATTAGCCATTTTTAAAAGCCCCCTAGATATTATAACAAGTATTTCTAAATGTTTTTAAATAGTTAATGGCTAGATGAATGAACGAGTCATTCTTGCCTAAGATTTTCATTCACTACAGCCAATATTTTTTGTGTCCAGCACATAGTAACACCTGTGCTCAGAATTGGGATACAAACATGAAAATACAAGTGTAATTTGCTAATTCTTTAAATCTCCTTTTCTAAAAACATTTCCATATTTCTTTATACAAAAAGATAACTCTTTATATTGATCTCTCCCACAGAACTTCTGATTTGAAGGGAAAACACTTTGACATTTGAAGGATGGAGGAAGAGTTCTAGACTAGGACCCCATAATCATTGATTCACTCCATCATTCAGCAGACTGAGCCCTCATCTTTTGATCATTGTTCTAGGCACTTGAGGACCAAGTGAGAAATAAGATAGATAAAACGTTTTGCACAGATCACCTCTTGTATACGTATATATAAAATATATATTGTCCCTAACATATATTGTCTTTATGTTTCTATCATCATATTTACCAACACACATTTTTTTCAAAGGCAGAGAAACTTTCTAAAGCTTCCATTCCACCTTATTCCACCTTATTTTAGAGTTGCTATGTAGACAAAACCTTGGCCAGTACCGTATAACATAATTCATAGAAGAGATCTGGCATTTTTCCATTTAATTTGAACTTGTGTAGAACCTCATCCGAAGGAACAAATTTAATGACTACACTGATCAGATTAAGAGGTAAGAAAACCCTGCCTACCAAAAAAGTAAGTAAAGTGCCACTTCCATTTGATATAACACATTAATCTAGTGGAATACCAGAAACTACCCAGTACAGCAAAAAGAAAAAAAAAATTGTGTGTGTGTGTGTGAATTTACTGTCCTTTATTTAAAGAGAAGAATACATCATCTAATTTATAAGATATTTTTCAATATAACTTAATCAGTATTGCTCTATGACACTAATGCCTTAAATTACAGTTCAAGTAAAGATTAAGTGGTTCTATATTACTCTAAAAACGTACCCCAAACCTCTATAAGAGCAACTGTAAAGCTATCTCTACCTCTTTCTGGCTCTCTCTCACTCACTCTCTCTCTTTCCCTTTTTTTCAATGAAAGAAGAAAAAGCTTGGGGGGAACAAAGGAAATGACTTCATCTGTCCTTGTCCTTGTCCTTAGAAAGATACTTGATCTGTTACAGCACAAATTCTTACAAGGAAACCAGAGAAGTAGGGATTAAATCAGATTCCTTTAATATTGATACCAAATTAACTAAAGAAAATCAAATACACAGGGCAATTATTCATGGTTCAGCATCAGTTCTGAGGTGTTGGCCACGAGGTTTACCTAAGAATCATTCTCAAGTCAATACATCTATAAATTTTATTAATAAATGAGAGCAGACATATAAAGGATAAATAATGACTTTAATCTTTCAAATGAAAAACTGCTAGAAAAAATAAAATGGAGACACTGGCACTAGGGCAAAGAAAATATATTAAAATAAAATTTGCCATTATGTAGGGTGTCTGGGTGGCTCAGCTGATTGAGAATCTGATTCTTGGTTTTGGCTCAGGTCATGAACTCAGGGCATTCACCTCAGGGTTGTAAGATGGAGCCCTGTGCTGATGGAGCCCTGTGCTGAGTGGGGAGTCTGCTTAAGATTCTTTCCCCCTGCCCCTCCCCTGGCTCTTTCCATCTCTATTTCTCGCTCTGTAAAATAAATCTTTTTAAAAATAAAATAAATTTTGCCATTGTCTATCATATTAAACTAATTTATTAAATTTTAATTAAATTAATTTTGGGAACAAAATCTATTCACAAAAGTCACTGAGAACCCTGAAAAGTTGACTCTTTCAGTGATTTCCCTATAAAAAGATTTTACTATTCACAGAAAGTAATAAGTTGAAGGACAAAAATCTTCACTTTTATAGTCTGTTTATGGAAGAATAAATATGGATTTCAATATCCTGTTTGCTTTTAAGAAATGATGTAAACTTTATGAGATATTTGATACTAGTGACAGAAAAGTTAATAGGGGATATTGAAGCAACAGTTTTACTTAAGATTTGTTTAACTTCCCATGGAAATAGTAAGAAAACGCTGGTGCCTAAGTTATATAAAATAGCACTGTCTCATTTTGGGATAGGCAACTCCATGACACCTTGTAAGATCAGAAATTAGTAAATTACCATTGTTTTCCAAAAACATAACTTCTTCATACTTATGTAGAAATCTGTTCAGTAAAATATTAACATATATATAGGAATCTTATGAAATGTATAGGAGTACTGCCATAACAACGTGATGTTGATTTTCACTGATGATCAAAGTAGGTTATGGATTGTAACATTCTCAATGTTAATGAAATCAGCCCCACACTGCTATAAGAGGTCAATTCAACATTTTTTCTATGAATATCTGGAGATTTGTTAGAACACCAGTTGTTTTAAAAAACATTAATTTAAAAATTAGTCCTAGTGTATTTTCAAATAGACTATAGTCTACTTTTAAATATGGAGAAGAAAATAAATTGGGTAACCTTAGAGTATGAAGAACCCTGCTGTATTAACAAATGAGAAAGAATAGTCTAAAGTTCTCAATTTTAACTGAAAGTATGTAGTTCTAGTGAGTTATTAGATTGTATTCATATAGTTTAAAAATTCCCTTATTGCAAAGTTTTAATTAGCAGGACTAGGACTAATTAGTGTTGTCAGAAGTTGAAAGCTATCTTTGCCAGAGCATTTCATTGAAGCCCTTTCTAAGTCTGAACTATCCCAAGAGAACTCTATGGAGGAAGATTGGCATGTACAGATAAGAACCATGCCATTTCTGCCCTTAGTGGAGGCCACCTGCTGCCAATGGAACCCCCTGAGGGCCACCTGGATATGGTCAGGAGGGTAGTAAGATAAATCTCAGGATAAATTGTTTATTACATAGGGCAAACAGAGTCATTTGTTCAAAATAATTTTGTGTGAAAAATAAGCTATGTGAAATATATTGAAAAATGTCCTTAAAATTTTATTTATTATTTTGTGAATAAAGAAAAATGCAAAAATAAAGGGGGATGAACTCTTTAAATGATGTCCCAAATCAACAGCATGACATCGTAAGTAGCAATATGTTACCTATTTCCCTATTTTAGCCAACAGTAAGGCCAAGAATAATGACAATAAACCAATAATCTTAAATTGCAGATTCAATTTAGGGGTGCCAAAACTGGCTTGATTCAAAAGGAAGACAAAAATTCTGAATTTATTCAACTGTATAACATAAGAATAAAAATTAATTGGTCAATTAAGTTGTTTGAGAAAATGCTATTAAAATCAAACTCAAGGACTCTTAGTCTGATGAGGACCAGATCACTCTGCTGTTTTTAGTAGCCATTCATAATGCTGTCTAGCTTTCTAAGACATGCTTAAGAGCAGTTATTAGGTGAAGGGGAGATTTCAGGTGTAATGGAAAAGACATACAAAGCTAAGACTCTTCTCAAAGAAACACAATGGAAAAATTTTAATACGAAAAAATGAGAACATTTTGCTTGTAAGTATACAACTCTTTCTTAATCTGTGTTTTTAAATATACACATCAGCATTTTCATTTGATAATAAACATAATTTTTACGTTCTTTCAACAGCAAAATATTACTAATGGTCAATTGTTCTTTGAAGGGAAGTACAAAATTCCCTAATAGTTGCTGCCCTCTAATGGTCAAATACCTGAGTGATTTATCTGATAAACATATGCCCAATCTTTAGTTGTATGTGCATGTATGCACACATGTGTGTATTTAATTTACAAGTTACTGTATGTTAGCTCGCACGCAAAATCTAGAAACTTTTCCGTGTTGATATGCTTGTGATAAAATTGTGATGTTCTCAAATGAAGACATTTTAGCAAGTCTGATGTGGGCCAGGAAAATATGTTGTGAGACAATGCAGGAACATTTTTTAAACATCTAAAACTGTGATAGTAATACATGCAAACAAAACCTTTCTTTAGGAAAACTATTGCTTTAATTATTTCAGGATGTGCTAGTAACTTTGTATTATTTACCCTTTAGGGATCCTTAGTTGCTTAAAATACCCTTTTGTTTACAAACATATTTCGTTAGAGGCATTGGGGATATATGGAGTCCCCTAAACATCATTCTGTGAGAAAAATCTATTCTATATTGAATAATGTGAATCAAACAATATTAAATGTGTCTGCTTATTTCCTTTGACCTCTTGAAGTTTTGCCAGGCTTCACTGTGAGTCTCAAAGAGACTGATGCTACATGTAGAACTTTTTAATCTTGCTTGATCTCCAGTTCCTCTATGAAGCATGCTGTGGGTTAAATGTTCTGAGAAAAACATGTTCAGAATGCATAGGTAGTAATCTGATAAGGAAATAGTGTGAAATCAGTAAATATAAACCAAATACCTTCTAGTATAATGTTTAACCAAAGCAGTAAAATCCACAAGCAGAGTAAAATATCTTATGAACACACTGAAAAAGATGTGTTTACCTTCTGGAGGAGTGACTACTGAAATATTTGATTTAGGTCCAATTCCTGCACTGGTCTCAGCAGCAACATATACAACGTACACAGTAAATGGTGTTAGGTTAGCGAATGCAAATTTAAGGTCTTTTGTGCTATTATCCAAAATCCGACCTGCAAAAATAAAAAGATATGATGAATTATTTTCTCATTAGGCATGTAATCATTTTCACATTTCAGTAGAGAGCTAAGAATAGCAATTAATGTTTATTATTATAAGATCTCAAATATTTAGCTTAGTGGTTCATTCATTGATATCACATTAATTAAAACAAAAAGAACATGAACATCTTCTAGTATTCGGAGTAACTTATTAAATCATAAAGTCCTATCCAATTACCATGTTACTTTTTATTTATTTATTTTTTAAGATTTTATTTATTTGACAGCGAGAAACACAGCCAGAGAGGGAACACAAGCAGGGTGAGTGAGAGAGGGAGAAGCAGGCTTCCCACCGAGTAGGGAGCCCGATGTGGGGCTCGATCCCAGGTCTCCGGGATCATGACCTGAGCTGAAGGCAGTTGCTTAACCAACTGAGCCACCCAGGCGCCCCACCATGTTATTTTTTGACATTTTTAAAAAGACAACATTAGTTTTTGCTAATATTAAAACAGTGACAGTATTTTATATATAAATTTAGTTAATATGCTAAACATTCTCATTATCTTCTATAAAAAGACATATTTAGAAAATATTTGTAGTTCAGCTTCTGAGCGTAACTCCTTAATAGCCCATCATCAAAATTCTTTTAATGCTCAACTTTACCTCTGAATAATTCTTCCATTTCTTGATGTAGCTGAAACCTGGCTCTCCCCTAAGAACAGGGCTTCTGTTCCTGCAGCCATCCCCAATTGTCTAATTTTTCCCACGGTCATCAAGTGATGAGGCCTTCCGCTGTGGTATGTGTTTCCCCAGCACCTCAGGGCCTAGTCTTAGACCAACCCATCCCCTTCCTTACAAAAGCTCGTGGGTGGCCTCCACCAGCCTTCCTTGTTGCTGTGATGGCCCTTAATTGCCCAGGGTCATTCACCCTCATTCTGGATGGTTTAATACCTGCTTCAATGTCACTGTCTTCAGTGCTACCATTTTAATTTGTGGTGATTTCAGGATCCCTAGACACTCTCCTCAAATAATCTAGTCCACCACCCTATCTCAGCCTCTCCCACGGCCATCACTACTATCAGTAAGTGCGAATCTTCCATGACCTCAATTTCTGCAACTCTCTCTGACCATTCCTCCTTATCTCCTGTTCACTTATTCTAGAACCCTGAAGCAACAATTCTTTAAATGCACTGGGACCACCAATCCATTGATCTTCTGAGTTATTATATTTTATTCTGCTTGGTTTTGTCCCTCACTAATTGCTTTCCACTCCTTATCCAGTCTCAGTGGCAGTGTCAATTAAAGTCACTACCTTTACACAAGCCTTCCATTCCCTTGCTCTCCTCGTGTTGGAGGGAGCTGGAAAAAAACACAAATCCACTCTGATTGATAGCACTTTATTCACTACCACAGCTCAAAGGAGCCCTAAATTTTGCCTAGTCTCCTCCTCAACTTCCATGACCCAATCACTCTCTACTCTTTTGGTTGATCTCTTTCATAGAACCATTTTAGGAAAGAATTTTAGAGTTTACTTAAATGATTTCCAGCAACAATGTTTGAACCCCTCAAAATATCTAAAAAGGGATATCCAGGTCCTGCTTGTTCACAAAGATGGAGAACTTGATACATTATGTAGTTGTCTACATTATTTTTAGAGAGCTCCAATTATTAGAAATCATTCCTTGTTCTCAGCAGAGATTTGATCTAACTGAAGCCCATTGTTCTTCATAAACATATTTGTAATTAAGTAAGTCAAGTTCCTCCAGTTCAAACATTTGAAGACATATGTGTCCTCTAACACTTCTCCTAGGAGTTATCTCATTCAGCTTCTCCTCTTGAAATATGGAACGTGAACAATGTTTTGCAATCCATATACTTATTTATAATTTTAAGCAAAGAGCCTCACTTCTCTTATTGCTTTTCTATTATTTGTTTCAATTGTAAGATCTTATTTTTTTTTAAAAAGGAGCATGGTACTTTTAAGGAGTTTGAAAATACTAACATGTTTTCTATAATTCTTATTTCAAAAGGTAAACACAAAACTGATTAAGACTTACCTGATGGTCCATATAATTCAACTCTGTAACTAAATTTCCCTGTTACTACACTAGGTGGGTCCCATGAAATTGAAAAGGACTTCCCTGTAATGTTGTGTGTTACACAATTTTGTGGTGGTCCTTCAGGCACTAAAATGGTTATAGAAAAAAAATGAATAAATAATATATACTTAAATGAGCATTTTATTAAATTCACACAATAAAACACAAAGTCAGAAAGAAAATGAAATATCACATTATGAGCATAGAGCTTTTTAACTTGGAAAAATGAATAAATTGAAGAATTTAAACAAGGCATGCTGGATCATCAAATGAACTACTTATTTGCAACCGTTACTAATTTAATTTAATGTTGTATATGATTGCACAGGGTGCTTCATTCTCATTCTAATATTGTTCCTTGTACCTTTACATTGTCCTGATACATACTTATATATTGAATTCAACTAGGCCTGGGCCTCTGACTTGAAAACCACTCTCCCCCTGGTGGACACAAATAGAACGGTAAGGGAATTAACTCGACCTACGTTACCTTATTTGCAAAGATCTTCACTTTATGCATCAATATTTGTATTTGCTTCTGAGTGGAATTTTATAACCTACAGTTAGAAGATTCTAATGTAACACTGGTTACAAAAATTATGACATTTTAAAATAGTCTACTTTTCACAGATGTGTTCCTACGTTTTACTTTCTTTTGATTGAAATGAAACATTCCAAATATTTTTCTCAAGCCAAAGTTCTTGTCTATTAAATTTCACTTTGTGTTATCCTTATGAGATTATTTTTAATGTACAAGTAGTATGGAAGGAGGAAATGGTATGATTAAAAGATGACTATTTAAATCAAGAAAAAACTTCAAACTTAATGTGATGAAATGATAAAAGCTGACAGCTATGTCATCAGAGAAAAAATACTGTGCTTTAGGGAAATTACCCTACCAGTAATAATTTCCAGTAATCTCAAAAATTACCCATGATAACTGAATATCTGATACTACACATTTAATATGGTATTGTGTCAGTAACTACATAAATTTATAGGTATATATAATACTATAATCCCATAATTAAATATATAAGCATCTATAGCCAGAAAAGTATACTCTTCAAATTTCATAGTAATAATATCTAATTATACTCATTGAATCCTAATACTATCACCATAACGGAGGTACTACTGCGGTCTCCATTTTTAACATAGGGAAGCCCAGTGCAAAGAGGAAATAAGTAGGTATATTTTTTTTAAGTACTATTTTTGTCTAATACTGAAGTGTGAATTGCATGATATTTCTGCCACTATAGGTGTTACTTCCACATTTGGTTATAACAGTATCAGTGAGAGGAGACTATAGATAATTACAGGAGAAGGAGAAGGGCAGAGATAATTAAGAAAAATTGCTCAGATCAAAGAAAAACAAAAGCTGATCATAGGATCATAGTGATTAAGCTTAAGAATCCATTCTTCCAAATCTCCTTTCTCTTTTTAGATGCTTGTGTTAGTATTATAAAGGAGTACTGAAATTAAAGATGCTCCAGGTGATATACCCATGATCTGTTATTGGGGAGAAAGTTACTGGAAGGGAAAGAAGGTTTTAATAAAAAGATCTATATGGAAAAAAATGAAAGATTATTATAGAACTAATTTAATTCTTTCTTCCCCCACATACACAAAAAATGAAATCATACCTGATTCTGGTGTTCTGACAATCGTGCTGTCAATATAACCTGCTTCAGTTGTAACAGCGGAAACTTCAAAAAGATACGTTGTATAAGGTCTCAAGTGTGTCACTACAAAACTGATAGGCTCTTTCCACACAGAGCTTATTTTACTCCTAGCCAACGTGCTTGATGAATATGTGGTACGTGATGGAGGCGTAACTCTACCAAGGGTGGGAGAAGGGCTGGTTGTACTCCATAAAAAAGATTCATTATTCTCCTAGTGAATAAAATAAATAGCAATAGAAAAATAATGTGGTATCTCTTGATGAACATGCAAAGTGTAATTCATTTATTTTTCCTTTATAACATAAATATTCTTAAATTTATGTGTATGTGTATAATTCATTAAGATTTTAATAGATTGTTATCTATTCAAGTTATGGACAAACTTGAAGCTTAATTATACCCATTTATGTCTACAGTTTTAGAACAGAATGTATTTATTGCATTCCTTATATCTTCATATTTTTTATGAATAGGATTTCAAAAGACTTAGTGACAGCAAAATCATTAATAAGAATTTTTTAAATTCATGTTCAAAGTTCAAGAACCAAAGAGATAAACTATTTTTCCTTTTGTGAAATTTCAAGGATAGGTCACTTTATCACTGGTACTATCATTTTTTCCCTCAGTCAATAAAGCCAACAGCACATGTGTTGTGTATGTGTATATATGTGCACATATGTATGTTTGTGTATGTATTAGAAATACAGCCTAATTTTAAAAAAGTTTTAAGACTTCTATAACTTACAGTGTTTAAGGCAAAAGTAATTTTGTTTGTTTTCCATCAATAATATCACAAAGACCATGCAGATTACTTTTGGAAAAGCATTATTATGGTACTTCCAGGGATTTTCCACAAATGACTAGAGTCATTTAACAAATTCTTCACCAAAGATATGAATAACAAAAACAATCTACTTCCACAAACATAACATTGACTCTTGCTTTCCCTACCCCTCCTGTCTTCTTTTTTCCAGTGATATCCTATATTTTCCTATTTCAGGTCTTTATAAAATATCCTCCACCCAAAATACTCCCTTCACACAATCTCCCCTGTCCATACACCAAGGCCAGTCCATGATCCATTAACAAATGCCACTCCCTCTGTGATGTCTCTTCAGAGGTCCTGGCAAGGTTTTTATATCTCTTGAATTCTCAAACCTTTCTCTTATTCTACCTTGAATACAGTCAACTGTGTATAACATGATACTATAACTAAACACTCTAAGGGATCAAACAGCTATTAACCACTGTGGTTAAAAAGTGATAAGCTCACACCTAAAATTTCTGAGACACAGAAAACATTCCATAGTACTTACATTACATTCTGGCAATTTCCCAGTCAAAATGTCCTCCACTCTGATGGAGACATCTTTCACTACTATCCCACTTCTGGCATGTTTCACACTAATTTTGAAGCTGGTAATTTTGCCATTTGGTTGCTGAGGTAAATACCAAATCAGGTTTACTGCAGAATAGTTAAAAGCCTCAACTGTGAGATTCACCACTTTTCCTGGAGCTGGGCAGAGATTGAAGGAAAGGAAAAAACACTGTTATAAAATTTAAAATGGCATTTATATAATGTTGAGATGTTATATAAAATGAAATATACTCCGTTAGAAAAAATCTACTTGGGTCAGACTTTTTGAAATATATCTAATTACTTTTGCCGAAGATGAAAAACTGGATTTGAGCCCACAAAGTTGTGTTTCAGAGGCAAATAAGTTTTACTTTAGGATTATTTGTCTAATGGATCCATTGGTGAACTATTGAACTAAGTCTGAAAATATCCAGTCAACAGTTATTTCTGAATATACAAATAAATTTGAATAACAAATTCTCTCCTGAAATATTTTGGAATTATGTAGATTCCTTAGATAATGAAGAAGTGGCAAACTGAAATAATTATTTAACCATTTACACCAAAAAGCACATTTCTGGAATGTATGTAAGTATCTCGTGTCTAATATAAAGTGAATAACACCCAACTGGTTGTGGTTATTATATTTTGAGTTTTATACACCCTCAAGATCAATTTTCATCAGAATTCATGTTACTTTATTATTAATTATTGATAAACTACAATAACAATCTATATGCTAGGGGCACTTGGTTGGCAAGGTTGGTTGGGTGTCTACCTTTGGCTCAGGTCATGATCCCAGGGTCCTAGGATGGAGCCCCATGTCGGGCTCCCTGCCCAGCAGGAGAGTCTGCTTCCTCCCCTTTGTGTTTGTTATCTCTCTTTCTCTCTCTCTCAAATACATAAAAATCTTTATATATGTATATATATGTGTGTGTGTGTGTATATATATATATATATATATATATATGCTATTTTAGCTGAGATGAGAAAAATATGAAGCCAAAATGAAGGAAAAATATGCCCATTAATTTCAAGGTAAATTAAGCAAAACTGATAAAGTAAATAATCAAGATTCTCTAGAATAAAGAACAAACATGACAAATCACTATTGAGAGAAATAAAAACAAAAGAGGATATTTGTGGTAAAACAATATAAGTGATATTAAGGTGCCTACTATTAAGAGATTATGCTGAGTGAAATAAGCCAAGAAGAGAAAGTCAAGTATCGCATGGTTTCACTTACTTGCGGTGCATGAGGGGTAAACTGGAGGACAGTGGGAGAAGGAAAGTAAATGGAAACTAGGGTAATCTAGGGAGGGAAACGAAACAACAGAGACTTTGGACACAGAAACAAACTGAGGGACTTGGAGGGAGGGGGGTGGAGGGATGGGAGA
>PITA01033482.1:0-12705 GCA_004023965.1 Spilogale gracilis | reverse complement strand
CTGTGCGGCTTTGGCTGTGCCATGTACCTTCCCGAATATATGAAGCTTGTTAGGCTTGTTTATTTCAAAACTCCGCAAAGGTTGTTGTGAGGTGTATCTTGCAATCATCCCAACAGCCACAAGGGCCAGTCCAGCCACAAGATCAGCTCTGGATGGGAAAATGTCTGTGGGGGCTGGCCACGAATAGTGCAGGCAATGTCCATGCCCTAGGTGACGACATCACTAGCCAATACCTGCGACCAACACAAGATGGTGAGGATAGAGAGAAGATAGAACCCTGATACACTACTGATGGCAATGTAAGTTGCTGCAGCCATTATGGAAAACAGTATGGAGATTCTTTCAAAAATGAAACATAGAAGCACTGGGGCACCTGGGTGTCTCAGTCGGTTAAGTATGTGACTCTTGATTTTGGTTCACGTCACGTTCTCAAGGTTGGAAGATCAAGCCCCACATTGACTTCATGCTCATTGAGGAGTCTGCTTGGGATTCTCTCTCTCTCTCTCTGCGTCTCTCTCTCTGCTCCTATCCCCCTCCCCAATAAATATACATATCTTTAAAAAATATTGAACTACCATATGATCCAGCAATCCCACTTCTAGGTGTTTGTACAAAGCTATTAAACTCAAGATCTCAAAGAGATACCCACACCCCTGTGTTCATAGCGGCATTGTTCCCAGTGGCATGATGGGGAAACAATCAAAAAGACCACCATCAAGAAGAAATCTCTCTCTTCTTTTTAAAGTCATATTTATTTAAGTCATGTCTACACACAATGTGGGGCTTGAACTCACGATCCCGTGATCAAGAGTTGCATACTTTTCCAAATAAGCCAGTCAGGGACCCCCAGAAGAGAAGGAAATGTTAAATTTCATTAGCATGTTAGTGAAAATGAGGATGTTAATTTTTTTCTGTCTTTGTGAAAGTCAGTAAAAGGAAATTAGGTTTAGGGTTCATGTGGGGGCCAGCAGGGGGCGCTGTCATGCTCTACCACTGAAACTCGTCAGGGATCCAACAGGAAAGACTACTCTGCAAGGCAAACTGCTTTACTAGCCCAGCAGGAAGATAGGCTTCCCCACCCTGCTGCTGAACAGTCCAGCCAACTGAGCCTGTCACAACCCAGCCAAAGAAAAGCTACTACACTTCCAACTCTTTTTTTGCTCCAGTGGGCTTTCTGCTTATAACAGCCTCCTAACTTTTTCCTTTCCTCTACAAAGAAGTGTTTCTCTCCTTTGTTCAGGCACTTGCCCACTCTCTTGCTGTAGCTTGCTTGTCCCTGATTGCAATTCTCTACTGTTCCTGAAAACTCCATCTTTTTTTTTTTTAAGATTTTATTTATTTATTTGACAGAGAGAAACAAACAGAGAAAGGGAACACAAGCAGGGAGAGTGAGAGAGGGAGAAGCAGTCTTCCCTTGGAGCAGGGAGCCCATGGGGGGCTTGATCCTGGGACTCCAGGATCATGACCTGAGCCGAAGGCAGATGTTTAACTACTGAGCCACCCAGGTGCCCTAAGTCCATCTTTGGCTGGTAAAATAACCTGTAGATGTAGTTTTTGAGGCTAACACAACATACTGGTTCATGACCCTATCAGTTCCTTCCATGGAGTCCCTTGAAGCCCATGGAATCCAGGTTCAGATACCCTAAGACATTATTATAGTCTGTATGAGGAAATATATCACTGATATGCTTTTGAGACACAGTTGTACCAAAACACTGAAAAACTGAATAATGGCTAACAAAAGGAAATGTCAAGGAATTAATAGAAAAAAGTTAAAGTCAAGGAAAATATTTAAAGAAAGAATATAATTAACAAATGATTTTAAATTTATAGTCAAGGGATAATGTCTCTTCAGGAACTCAAATTAGAAGCCGCAACCTAAGCAGTGTCTGTTACAGAAGCCGGTAGACAGAACTCGAGGAGGCAGGCCAACTAAACAGCTCTCAGAAGCAAGGGCTAACTGACTTGCCTGGGCTGCATCGGTAGTTGATTTCTGCAGATACAAAGGGATACATTTCTACTTGCAGTTTAGGGTGCTTCCTATGGTTTCATTTCAGAGAAGCTTTAGAGGTTATTGCTGAGCTGATAGTTGAAAGTTAGATGGATGGATTCTTTGGTTTCACAGTCATTTTTCTTCCACATCAAAAGTAGAATATCACACTTATTTCAGAAACACTGGATTAACTGGTTAAAGCGGGCAGTAGCCGGAGTAGAACGACCTTATGATAGTATTATGAATAATATAGATCAACATTAACACTTTGTTTACAAAACTACTTTCACATACATTGCTTACTGTGATTCTCAAAATTCCTCGCTGAGGTCCTATACACACTATAAAATAGAATGACTTGGACACCTGTAGATCTCTCTCTGAGCTTGCCCCTTCACACGTCAGCCCTCCTAGCTTCTCCCCGCTGCTACTCTCTGCACTAACTGTGTACCTGCCTCATTTAGGTCTTCAGTGGCCCACAGGAACTTGTTAAGAAGGGCTGTGGGTATAGGGCCACGTGGTGGCTGTCTTAATTTTCTCAGAATCATATTTCTTTTTCTCTCTATTTTTTGTTTATGATTTTATTTATTTATTTGTCAGAGACAGAGAGAGAGAGAGTGAACATCCAGGGGGTACAGGGAATAGAGGGAAAAAGAACCTCCCCGGTGATCAAAGAGCCCAAAGTGGTGATTGACCCCAGGACCCAGCGATCAGGACTTATGCAGACACTTACCTGTCAGAGCCCTCCAGGCATCCCTGAGAGTCACCTTTCAAGTCCTCCAAAGCCCAGAATTCCGATCTTTATACTCTCCTTCTTCCCAAAAATACTAGAGAGCGGTTGTATTTATGGAGTGTGATCTGAGACAACGTGTAGAGAGCAAAACAGTGTCTCTCACATCAAGTGGGACCGTGTGTCAAACAGAGGTTTGTTCATGAAACAGTAGCTAGAGGGACTGCAACTAGGAGATATTGCCTGGGACCAGTGTCCGTTCCCTTCCAGAACTGATAAGGAGCAGAACCAGAGGAGCTGTCCAGGGACTGAAACAGATTCAATCCCTTTAGAAAGGGGAGGATTTAGCAGCACAACATCAGACTCTTTAGACCTGAACCCTCACATCTGACCACTTAAAAAGACAACTGGACCCAGAAGGTTCTGTCCCACCGATCTTTAAACAGAACTGAAATCCTCTGTACTGGAGCACAGGAAGCAGTGAATGCCCAAAGCTGATCCGGACCTGACCCAGCCTTATCTCTGCTGTGGGCCCACAGACTGACTTCAAGTTTGGTTCATTAACTTACTATACCCTTCTGTTATCTGCCTTGTTCTGTGGTTTGCCCTCTGCCCTGCTCTGTGTGCTGTGTAAGAAGTCAACTTGAGAAGGAATTCAAACACTTGGAAGCTAAAGACTATCCTGCTTAAGGTTGTTAGAATCAACCAGGAAATCAAGGAAGAACTTAAACATTTCATGGAAACCAATGAGAATGAAGATACATCAATACAAAACTGATGAGATACAGCAAAGGCAGTCCTTCGGGGGAAATACATAGTCATCCAAGCTTCTCTCAAAAAAAAAAAAAAAAGAAAAATCCCGAATACAGCACTCTCTTTACACCTAAAACAACTGGAAAATCAACAACAAATTAAGCCAACCCCACACACAGGAAGGGAGATAATTAATATTAGAGCAGAGATCAATGAATTTGAAACTAGAGATGTAGTAGAACACATCAACGAAACTAGAAGCTGGTTCTGTGAAAGAATTAATAAGATCGATAAACCATTGGCCAAACTAATCCAAAAGAAAAGGGAGAGGATCCAAATTAATAAAATTATGAAGGAAAGGGGAGAGATCATGACTAACAATGAGGAAATAGAAACAGTCATCAGAAATTACTATCAACAGTTATATGCCAATAAGTTAAACAACCTAGAAGATATGGATGCATTCCTGGAAACCTATCAACTTCCATTACTGAAAGAGGAAGAAATTAAACATCTGAATAGACCAATACCTAGTACCAAGACTGAAGCAGTGATCAAGTACCTCCCAAAAAACAAGAGCCCAGGATCTGACGGATTCCCTGAGGAATTCTACCCAACATTCAAAGAAGAAATAATACCAATTGTTCTGAAACTGTTCAAAAAATAGAAACAGCAGGAATACTTCCAGACTCTTTCTATAGAGCCAGAATTACTTTAATCCCCAAACTGGGCAAAGATGCCATCAAGAAGGAGAATTTCAGACCAATATCCCTTGGATGCCAAGATTCTCAACAAGAACCTAGCTAATAGGATATGACGATACATTAAAGAGATTATCCATCACAACCAGGTGGGATTTATCCCTGGAAAGCAAGGGTGGTTCAACATTCACAAATCAATTAATGTGACAGAACATATCAATAAGTGAAGAGAGAAGAATCACATGATCCTCTCAATTGATGCAGAAAAAGTATTTGACAAAATACAGCATCTGTTCTTGATTAAAACTCTTCAGAATACAGGGATAGAGGGAACATTCCTCAACCTCATAAAATCTATCTACAGAAACCCACAGGAAATATCATTCTCAATGGGGAAAAACTGACAGCCTTCCCGTTGAAATCAGGAACAAGATAAGGATGCCCACTCTTGCCACTATTGTTCAACACAATGTTAGAAGTCCTAGCAATCAGACAACAAAAGAAATAAAAGGTATACAAATTGGCAAAGACTAAGTCAAACTCTCTCTCTTCACTGATGAAATGATGCTTTATATGGAAAATCCAAAAGACTCTACCCCCAAACTACTGGAACTCATACAACAATTCGGTAATGTGGCAGGATACAAAATCAATGCACAGAAATCGGTTGTGTTCTTATACACTAACAATGAAAATCTAGAAGGAGAAATCAGAGAATCAATTCCATTTACTATTGCACCAAAGACCATAAGATACCAGGAATAAACCTAACCAAAGAAGTTAAGGATCTATACTTGAGGAACTACAGAACACTCATGAAAGAAATGAAAGAAGACACTAAAAGACAGAAGAGCATTCTATGTTCATGGATAAGAAATATAAACACTATTAAAATGTTTATCCTGCCCAGAGCAATCTACACTTACAATGCTATCCCGATCAAAATTCCATTTTTCAAAGTGCTGGAACAAACAATCCTAAAATTAATATTAGAATGAGAAAAGACCCCAAATTACTAAGGAGCTGTTGACAAAGAAAAACAACACTGGGATATCATGTTGCCTAATTTCAAGCTTTATTGCAAAGCTGTGACCACCAAGAAAGCATGGTACTGGCACACAAACAGACACAGACCAGTGGAGCAGAGTAGAGAGTCCAGATATGGATGCACAACTCTAAGGTCAAAAAATCTTGACAGAGCAGGAAAAAAAATCCAGCAGGAAAAAAACATTCTCTTCAATAAATTGTGCTGGGAAAGTTGGACAGCTATGTATGCAGGAAAGAAACTACACCATTCTCTTATGTGCCCCACACACATAAACTCGAAATGGATGAAAGACCTCAACATGAGGCAGGAATCTATCAAAATCCTAGAGGAAAACACAGGCAGTAATATCTTTGATGTCAGTCACAGTCATTTCTTTCAAGACACATCTCCAAAAGCAAAGGAAACCAAAATGAAAATGAACTTTTTGGACTTCATCAAAACAAAAAGCTTCTGCACAGCAAAGGAAACAGCCAACTAAACAAAGAGGCAACCCATGGAATGGGAGAAGATATTCGCAAATGACACTACAGATAAAGGGCTGATACCAAGATCTATAAAGAGCTCCTCAAACTCAACAACCAAAAAAACCCATCTTTTGGGGGGGTTCACATAAAAAAAAATGGGCAGGAGACATGAAGTGGCCTTTCTCCATAGAAGACATACAAATGACTAACAAACACATGAAAAAATGTTCATCATCATTAGCTATCAGGGAAATTCAAATCCAAACTACATTGAGAAACCACTTTATACCAGTCAGAACAGCCAAAATTAACAGGACAGGAAACAGCAAGTATTGGAGAGGCTGCGGAGAAAGGGGAACCCTCTTACACTGTTGGTGGGAATGCAAGTTGGTACAGCTGCTTTGGAGAACAGTGTGGAGATTCCTTAAAAAATTAAAAAAAGAGCTACCCTATGACCCTGCAATTGCACTACTGGATATTTACCCTAAAGATACAGATGTAGTGAAAAGAAGGGTTGTATGTACTCCAGTGTTCAAAGGAGCAATGGCCAAAATCACCAATCTGTGAAAAGAACCAAGGTGCCCTTCAAAAGATGAATAGATAAAGATATGGTCCGTGTATACAACGGAATATTGTGCTTCCCTAAGAAAGGATGAATACGCAACTTTTGTAGCAAGATGGGCTGGATTGGAGGAGATTGTGCTGATTGAATAAGCCAAGCAGAGAAAGTCAAATATCATATGGTTTCACTTATGTGTGGAGGATAAGGGTAATATGGAGGACAGTAGGAGAAGGAAAGGAAATGTGAACTGGGGTTAATCAGGGAGGGGGATGAAACATGAGAGACTTTGGACTCAGAAACAATCTGAGGGTCTTGAAAGGGAAGGGGTGAAGGGATGGATGAGCCTGGTGGTGGGTACTGAGTTCACAACTTGCACGGAGCACTGGGTGTGGGGCATAAACAATGAATCTTGGAGCACTGAAAAAATAAAATAATGTAATAAAAATAAATAAAATGAATGGAAAAAAAAGAAAAGAAGTCAACTTGAATCACATGGTGAAATGCCATCGAGTTTTCTAATTTTAATTTTTAATTGCCATTAACTTTGCTTTATGATTGACTAAAGATATTGTCGAGGAAAGACAACTCACGCGCGGGCCTTCATATGTGTTCATGAAGATGACAGAGTTCGCAAGATTCCATTTCATTGACTCATCATGTGTTAGAAAACTTAGTAGAATCTGAAAGACTCCTAATGTCTTGAATGGATGTATAAGAGAATGAAAAATAATAAATTGTGGAGTAATTTGTGTGAACAGAGACTTTCCAAGCATCCCACTGAGGGTGAAATCCGACGATATGGGCACTGGCAGGTGAAACAGAGACCTGCTCTACGCAAGGAGCAGTGGGCAGCAGAATCCCAACTGAGGCTTCCCGCTCTGCACAAGGGGCATGAGATGAAACCAGCCAAAGCCAAGACCAAGGGTAATTGCCTCAGAAAGGCACTAGGAAGGCTAGGAAAATTAAAGCACTGGGGACACTGCAATGACATATGCTACTACTGACCAAATTAATCTACAGCTTGGAAGAAAGATGTGAACATGAATTGGAGAATAAATTGTACAAATATCCCAAGTAGAAGTGGGAAATAGAGCTGTACATAGTTAACAAGTTGTATCTAGCAGCTACTAGGTTACCAAAAAAGGAAAGAGATGTGAGCAATGGTAAATGCCTAAAAAGCTTGGTGAAAAGGACCAACAGACTTGATGTCATACTTTGTATAGAAGACCCCTAGTACCTCATGAAATTAGAAGTTAGAAAGAAACTCACAGCCTGGACCCAGAGAAGTGTAGTCATGGATCTGAAGGATCCTCAAAATGTAAAGCCCTTAGAGTCCTAAGTGCCAATCACAGAGGTTCCCATCTTACTGATGAAACCAATTCTCCCGTAGACCAGGACAGACAGAGGGGCAAAGAGCTAGCTAATAAAGTAAGGAGGAAGGATAAATCAATGAATAATTTACATTTTAGATGATAAACTCTTACAACCCCAGGATGCCCATCCTGAGTACCCAGGAGACAATGATAATCCTCAGGGGGTGGGATGGATTATCACAGCAAACCTTTAATCACAAGGAAGAAAGAATTAGATCATAGTATTGGACATGGAAAAGTTGTGGAGGATAGAGAATACACTCATGATGAGCTTCAGAAGATTAGGACACATGTTTGTCAAAACCACATATCTGATGTAGATTGGTTGCTCCACGTATAGCGCTCAATCATTGTACAGATCTCTAGTAATCTCCTATACTGATGACATAATAATGGCAAATAATCATAACGAGCAGTTAAGACAAGAAAAGGAGAAGTGAAACAGCATTGAAGGGAACAGGGATGGACTATTAATGATGAAAAAAACATCAGGCACAGACACTCATTGCACATTTCTGGGAATTCAGTGGTCTTCTGAAGGAAGGAAATTAGCAAATAAAGGAATAGATAAAATATAAGCAATGGATCGCCAAAAGATAAAACAGAGGCAAGACTTATAGACCTTTTGGAATCTTAGAGACAGCACATAGCATGCTTCAGTGTAATTTTAAAACCCAAATACAAAACAACTAGAAAAGCACAGATTTTGAATGGATGGAACAACAGTTTTAAATACATTGAAGGATTTCAGTAAGACATTTCAAACAATACACTATCCAGCACCAGGAAGACCATTAAGAAGAGAAATATCAATGAGTAGAGAATATGGTACATGGTCCTCATGAACAAAAAAGGAACACAAGCCTTATTTTCTACCGGTAGGATTTTGGACTACAGAATTCTCATATTCAGAACATATATACTTGATATTTGAAAAATCTATATGATGGCTCTAGGAAGGTTAAGAAATACAGAGCCCCTGATGGAAACCAAAATATACCAGTGCAATCATATACCTTTGCTCCTTTGGCGCCGGGAAGAATTAACAGGTATTCAAACTGATTTGAAATTGCTACCTTGGAGGTGGTATATACAAGGCAGGGACCCCTCTTCCTGGGGATAACCAGGACTCCTCACCGAGGAGATACATAATACTGAAGCAGACTTGTGGGAATTCCTTCCGACAGAAGGGTTAATCCATACTCGAAACCTAGGGAAACGGGGCCCATCTAAAGCTCTATCAACTCCCTGGTTTACAGCCAGATCAGCCTCTAGAGTCTGCGGAGAAATGGAAAGGACAACTGCTGCACTGAGACCCCGGGAGGAGCTGGTCTTCAGAGAGAAAGGTAAGTCTCCATGGGCACAACTTGCAGACGTATAGCAGTAGCATTGGTTGTAAGAAAAGCAATCAAGGAGAAGCAAGCACCATATATTTGTACTGACTCATTTGCAATAGCATATGAAATAGCCCTATGGTCAGGAAAAAGGAAAAGGAATGCCTGTAGGGGCACCTAGGTGGTTTGATTAGTTAAGTGTCAGACTCTTGGTTTCAGTTGAGGCCATGATCTCAGGGATGTAGAACTGAGCCTTATGTGGGGTTCTTTGCTTAGCCAGGAATTTGCTTGAGATTCTCTCCCTCTCCATCTGCAGCCCCAAAAGTAGAAGTTTTTTTTCCTTAGGAAAAAAATTTTCTGCCATTTAAAAATAAATGGAAAAGGCTATGGTCAAGAGAATAATGGGAAGAATTAGATATAGTATCACAAAGAATTCAACCTGTTCCATACATGTCAGCACATAAAAGACAAAACAGACATCTCAAAATATAATAATGAGGTCGATGCATTAACAAGAAACATTAAGGCATTAAAAAAAAGGAAAGATTGAAATTCAAATTAAAAATGTGTTGGAAGGATGGAGACACACATTGCCACTAAAAATATAAAACAGAGAGGGATGGAAAATGGGAGGGACCTCAAGTGACACCATTGAGATGGAAAATGCAGGAAAACCAGTATCACAGAGATAGGGAGACAACGGAAAGACAAATAACCTCACCTACCATTATGGAAATACATAGAAAGGACATACAAGAACACGAGCCTTAGATAAATGGTTCCCTGAAGGAAATCGAAGGTCAGTTGGCAGGAAATAAAAAGAGCATTCCCAGGAGGCCTCCCCCGTAAACACAGGATCGATAAATGCAGGTACGCTGCACCAATAGACACATACAAGCCCACCACGTCTAATTTCACTGTACAAACAGACTTTTGTAGGACCATTAAATCACAGCCCTCAGCAGAAATAAGCCACTAGCATGAAAGCCATATATAGAGGATTAGGGACAGCTGTGGCTGCCTCTAGCCCTTCAGCTCCTGCAGCAGTAGGAGCCCTGGAGTCATGGCCAGCTCACTTTGGAGCACCAGGAATAGCAGAGAGTGATCAGGGAACTCATTTTACACCCGCCTTAGTTTAAAAGCTCTGTGATCTATGGGACTTACAGTGGAATTACCATTAGTTTACAACCCTACAACCATTGGATATACAGAGAGATTTAATGGATCATTAGAAAGAGAATTAGGATTGATAGAAAACCAAGGAAGTTTCAATGGGCCCTGGATTTTAGTTTATTTTTTGCAGAGTCAAAGACAGTGATTAGAAAAAGGTAGCCCTGGGGCACCTGGGTGGCTCAGTTGGTTAAGTGACTGCCTTCGGCTCAGGTCATGATCCCGGAGATCCCGAATTGAGTCCCACATCGGGTTCCCTGCTCAGCAGGAAGTCTGCTTTTCTCCATCTCTCACTCCCCCTGCTTGTGTTCCCTCTCTTGCTGTGTTTTTCGTGTCAAATAAATAAAATCTTTAAAAAGAAAAGAAAAAGGTAGTCCTTGTAAGATATTAGACACCCTATTGACTAATCCTCTTTCTTTTTGACTCAATTTACTTCTTTTTTTTTTCTTTTTTAAAGATTTTATTTATTTGACAGAGAGAAACACAGCTAGAGAGGGAACACAAGCAGGGGGAGTGAGAGAGGGAGAAGGAGGCTTCCCGCGGAGCAGGGAGCCTGATGTGGGACTCTGTCCTGGGTCTCTGGGATCATGACCTGAGCCGAAGGCAGTCGCTCAACCAACTGAGCCACCTAGGCGCCCCTTCCCACTGAAGTTCTACTTGAACATAACCTAGTCATCTGGAGACTTTTGCACAGAAGTATTTAGGGAAGTGAATTTAGGAGCTAGATCTCTCATTGTCTCCTGATAAATTCAGATTACCCTTCTTCTTTGTTACCCCTCCCCAGAACCTTGTCATTCCTCTGTACCCAGATGGGACTCTTTGATACTGGAAACCTTTCCTCCAGGCTATTCTCAGAGTGAATTTAAGCATTCTAGGTGAGAAGACACAGGAACAGGTTCACATACAAAGGCTGTCCCCCGCTGACAGGCTACTACTCAGTTGGAATGCTGCACCTCTCACTACTATTCCTTTTTTCACTATTGCAGGCTTCCTGGCTCTCTTCTCTTCACATCCACATATGGATTTCCTCGACCAGTGGCACCTGAATGTTGGATCTGAACAGGGTGAGTTCAAGTTAGGGTTGGTGCTAAGGATGCTTGATGGGAAAGGTCCAGGAACACTGGAAAGGGCCTCACTGAACTTCTGGACAGTAGAGTTAAGATTGGAAAGTGATCCAATTTGTAAGAAGCAAAGACCTGAATTCAACTCAGGATGAATTCCAGTGATACAGTGTCTCCCTCCCTTCAAGCCCTCTACTCCTACTCCCACTTCCTCCCCAATCGTCCCAAACATAATACATTAAAGCAGCTTGAATCCTGGTCTTCTATCCTGGGTAAGATCTTTGAGCCAGGTACAGGGTGGCCCAGATGTGAATGTGCCTACTCTGTCTTCTGTGCCTGATATAGCACTTGACACAACAGAAGACATAAACCATTTTACTCTATCCTTCAAGACTCTTCCAGCTACATTAACATATGCATTGACACCAGACAGGTTTAGTACGAGAAAAAAAAGCAACATTTTATTATGTGCATGTAGAGGCCCAATAATGAAATTGAGACCCCCAGAGAATTAATCGACACAGGCAGTTTTTAGACATTTTAAACAATAAAAAAATAGACTGATGAAGGATTGACAGGACAGACAAAACCAATGTTTGGGAGTGTCAATTACTAAGGAATTCCAAGCAGAATCTGGGCTGAAGTGGTAGGTGAGTAAAAAGCAAGGAAGTTTATTTACATAGCTTTCTTGGCTATGTGGAGGGCCTGCCTGGTCCACTTAATGGAACATGGGACTCTTGACTGACTCTTGAGTTGAAGCCCCATGTTGGACATAGAACTTACTTAAAACGTTATAAAAAAATAAGTAAAATCCCTATCTCTGGTCATAAGAATGTCTTTTTATTTCTTTGTACAGGGAGGGACTGATTCATAGGAAAGATTCAATTTATGCTTTGAGGGGACATAAAAAGGTCGTCTAAGTGTCTTGCACTGGCCTTTTTCCAAGTAGATTCGATTCAAAATAATCAATATGTCACTGGGACACCTTTTGGGGTGGCCTGTCCTGGGTCCCTACACCATTCACAGAAGTGCTCTCACTTCCATATCTCATTAGATTCACATAGGTCTCTGAGGAGCTATTCTTAACCCCATTTGTGGACACAGGCCTCAGAGAGTTGAGAACCAGGTTAGAGATTCCACTGGACCAGCTGCACTCCTCACTGTAAACAACTTTTTGTTTACAAACAACTCTATGCCCTCCTTTTGACCAGAGGAGCTCCTGTGAGGGCAGTCTCAATCTTGGTACTTGATTTATGAGAAAAATATTTCAAATTGGAGTTGATTGCTTTCTGAACAACAAATCAAGAGGATTTATGATTATGATAATGAGATAATGGTCCCTGAGAAGTCCAAGGGTAGTCAGAAGTGCTAACACATTTCAAACAGGCTCTGGGGGAAGTGTTCTAAGGAAAGCAGGACTAGATAAACATCATTTTACAGAATCAGTGTAACGGTAGCCTAGGGTTTGTGTAAACCAGAGCCTTCTTGCTTGAAAAATATCGTGCACGTCTTCACC
>PITA01033481.1:0-12718 GCA_004023965.1 Spilogale gracilis | reverse complement strand
AGGACAGGGGGGCCGGCACCTCATGGGGATGCGGTGGGCGAGCCAGAGGGACAGGGGCTCCTCGTGGAGGTGTGGCCCTGTGTCATGTAGGGCCCCGCCCACCTTGGGGGACCTGGCCTCGTAGCTTCATAAAGTCGCCCCTCTGTGGGTTCAGCCTTTCTAAGTCTTGTGGAAATGCGGCTGCCCTAGCACCCCGATTGCTGGTGGGGGAGAGGAGGAGTGGGTGTGCGTCAAGTGCCTCCTGGGGGCCAGGTACTTGACCATCACACTTGTTATCGATAACCTTGTGCGGTCGTTTCAGTGATGTTCTGGTCTGGGGCTGTGCTGGGCTCAGCGGACTGGCACGGAGAGGGGGGGCATGAGGTCCGAGGGGCCACTGCGGCCTGTGAGAATGCGTCAGGGCTCTGCCAGCCTCGGTACCCGATCTCTGACACAACGCTCTACCTATGCGCTCTACTTAGGAGGGCCCCAGGGAGGAGTGTTCTTTTGTGTTTTGTTGTTGTTGTTTTTCTTCAGATTTTATTTATTTGACAGAGAAACACAGCGAGAGAGGGAACACAAGCAGGGGGAGTGAGGGAGGGAGAAGCAGGCCTCCAGCCGAGCAGGGAGCCCGATGCGGGGCTCGATCCCCGGTCTCCGGGATCATGACCTGAGCCGAAAGCAGACACTTAACGGCTGGGCCCCCCAGGTGCCCCCCACTTAGCTTCTCCTGAGTAGGTGCTGCTGCCAGGCTGTGCGCGGAAGGCCGGGCAGAGCCCAGGGCGTGCCCCGTTGGTGCGGGGCCTTGTGTAGGAGCACATGAAGGAAGAACCTGCTCTGCTCCCTTTGTGAACTTGAGTGTGGTCGGGAACACCAGCATATTCTTTGTGAAGTTATACTTTGAAATAAAACTTCTTGTCCGTCGTCCTTCAGAGGAGCCAGATCCGGAAGGCATCCTAGGCTGCGAAGGCAGGCTCAGGCGTCGGTTTTATGTGAACCGAAGGAACTGGCCCCGGGGCAGCCTGATGTCAGGTTTTGCATGTTTGCCAGAATGGTCTCCGTGTCCTCACAACACATCAGTTTGCCGGACTCGCCCTTCTCAGATGCATTTCTTCCCGCCTGGTCCCATGTCTCTTTTTCCCTTCTTGTATACGTCGAGAAATCACAGAGTACTTCGTGAGGAGGAAGAGGGATAGCTGGTAGTTCTATGGGATGTCTCGTGATGGTTCCCCTGGTTCGGACTTGAGCGGAGTGAATCCGGTTCGTCAGGCCCAAATCTTCAGCCCCATGTGGCCCCTCCGGACCGCGAAGACTCCGTAGTCAGCTCCGGGCACGTCTGCCGTGGAGCCTGCCGCGCCTGCAGTTGGAGCTGGGAGCCAGGGAAGGGGCCTCCCAGGGGCAGCAGCCCGCTCTGGCCTTCAGAGGAGAGGGGAGGAGACTGGGGGCAAGGCATCAGAGAAGCAGAGGACCCAGAGGACAGCAGTTTTCCGGCGTGAAGTTGCTAATTGCGCTTTAATAATAGTCAGGAGGGCAGAAGAGGCTAGTGTTCACACGGAGCAGGACAGCCCGCGCCGCGTCAGGCCGCGCTCTGCTGGGCCTCGCCACGTTCCCTAGGCTGGCTGGCTGCGTTCTTTCCCTTTTTTTCATCCGTGACATCTGCTCGGTGCTTGTCCCTCCTGTGATACCGTAGCCCTCGCAGCTGTGCAGACCTCCGGCTTTGCCGTGGTGCGGAGTGCCCCTGAGCATACGGCCTTTTTGATGTGTGATGAAACAGAACCGAGCCACGGGGGTATGGCGAGCGAAGGCATCAGAATATCAATTAACCTGCTCCGAACAAAGCTGCGGCTCCAGAGTGGAATAGACATTTCACTCAAGTGTCAGGACGATGGATAATGTATTCTAATTAGGGATTGACGGATACCTCGCACCAGCCCCTGCTGGTAGTCAGACCCGCGGACCTACGAGTGGCCCACCACGGCAGCGGCCGGGGGCTGTTTACTGATTTATGACTTCTCGCCTTGCCAGAGTCTGCAGCCATTAACTTGCTCTCAACCCAAACTGCAGTCTTCTCTCGAAAGTGCGGTCCCTCCTGCATATGGGTAGTTGCTCAGAACCCCTATAAATGCCAGAGCCCTGGGGAGGAAGATCGTTTCCGGGTGCTAAGCCGGGTGCTTCCATCTTAAGGATGCCCCAGGCCCTAGGCTCCCAGCTCGGAGGCCCCGGTCACTACCCTTCCTTCCCGGGAGGACTGACTTGGGCACAGTGAGGATAAGGGATCTCCGTGGTTGCCTTTCCCACCAAGCGTGGGCGGCACCGATAGGGTGTGAGTGCTGCCCTAAGGGGTCCTTCTGGGACCTTAGTACCGGAGCGACCAGACCATCCCCTGGAGTCGGAAAGAGCAATCCTGGAGAGCCAGCGGCTTGGGATTCACTTCAGAGCCCCCCACCTTCTCTTAAAAATTTCCCATCTGCACCCGAAAGAGACACCGGTGAAGCCCGGCTAATTAGGGAGATGTTCCTCATTTGCTGCACTTTTCCTGTGTAATTGGAAGGCCCGCTCTCTCCAGCGAGAAGTCGGTGAGAGCCGTTCCCCTGAATAGTTCTAAAAGCTCTGGACCACATACTGATGTCAGCGGCAGTTTATGGGCGAGATGATAACGATTGCTCTTTAATGCAATATTAAAAGCGGAGGTCTTTCTTGGTGCAGAGTAGAGATGGAGTTCCAACCTTCTTTCAGCTTCAAAAAGGAACTTGAAACAATCCCCAGCCCCGGTACCAGAAGCAATCAGTGGGCTCCCAGCCCCTCCCTCCAAATAAAGAAAAAGCACAGGGGTCTGAACGTAGCTGAAGTTCAGAAAATTTGGGGTTGACTTCCAGAGCCACGAGCGGGGGTGTTCTCAGGTGTGGTTCCTCGCGCTTCCCACGCTGGCGTGTACGTCTTTGGGTGTTTGTCTTCTTAAGAGCGGCAGCCCAGCTCCAGGCTGGCTATAATAAGGACTTGAGGGAGCAAAAAGCTGTTAAATTCTTTTTTTTTTTTTTTGCACTTTTGCTTCATTAGTTCTAGAAACCAGGGTTCCATAGGCTGCATGTTTTCCTGCATAATTTAAGAAATTAATGGAAGCATACCTGATTTTTCCAACACTCTTTACTCTGTAAATTTGTTTAGTTTGGTTTTTGTTTTTTTTTTTAAACTGTCAGTGGAGGCTTTTGGAAGCTAAATATTTTAATATTGAAGAAATGCATGCCCTTTTCTGGTTATTTCCTTTTTAGGAACACACGGTGTTCTGTAAATCAGGCGTTATGGGTTATCAGTGACCTTGAATCTGAGTTCACCGCTATATGCCCATCCTCTGACCTCCAAGCAACTAAGTTCTCCTAATGACGGGAGGGAGAGGTCTGTGGTGGGTGGGGCAGGTGGGGAGCCCCCTTCTGGGGGCCAGTGTCAGAAACTGCAGCTTCCAGAGGGGGGGCCTGAAATTGGGGGCTGCTTTATTTCACTCTTGCTAAAAAAGCTCACTTTACTTAGGGTATCTGGACATCAAATCCGAACCATTAAAAAGTGTGTGTGTAACTCTAGACTCCTGGTCCTTGAGAAGACTTTAGAAACTGTTTAATGTGAACCTTGCTGAGGGACATGAAAAAATCAACTCAAACAATGGGAAGGTGAGGCAGTGAGATTGTGAAAATGTCAATTCTTCACGCATGCATTCATTTAAAGTCATTCCAAAATTCTAGTAGAATTTCTCTTTTTGAACCTGCAAAATATTTTTGGTGCTTAATTGGAAGAACACATTTTGAAGACAAAAAGGAGGAGGGACATATCCTATTAGATGTAACAAACATTATAAAAACATTTTCAATGGTGTGAGGGGGCATCCGACTGGCTCAGTCAGTGAAGCGTGCGACTCTTGATGGCGGGGTTGTGAGTTCAAGCCCCCTACTGGGTATACAGTCGACTTAAAAAAGAATTTTTTTTTTTAATGGCATAGAGCCTACACGCAGGAAGATGCCAGAGCCGACAAGGTGTTGTCATTCAGACAATGACAAAAATGACACAGGGGAAAAGGCAGGTGTTTCCTAGAGAGATTGGGGCAGTGGGTGAGCCGCACAGAGACAGATCTGTGCACAGCCTCTCGGCACTTTTAAAATAAAAGGTGGCTCTATTAAGTGTTTACATATAAGGAGTAAAATCATAGGAGAACACAAACGCAAGTGTGTTGCAACTTAAAAGGCATCCACACAATGTCAGATCCAAAGAGGAAACAGCAGCAATTGACGTGGCCAAGATTTCCGTGTTAAAAACAGCCCCAGGCGCCTGGGTGGCTCGGTTGGCTGGGCAGCGGGTCAGGATCCCGGAGTCCTGCGCCCAAGGCCCACATCAGGTTCTCAGCTCGGCAGGGAGTCTGCTTCTCTCTCTGACCTTCTCCCCTCTCGTGCTCTTTCTCTTTCTCTCTCTCTCTCTCTCTCTCTCTCTATCTCTCTCTCAAATAAATAAAAATAAATAAATAAAAATAAAACCTTTTAAAATAAATAAAAATATAAAAACAGCCCGTACACAAAATTAGAAGGTCAGAGACAAACTGCAGAAAATGTTGGCAACATTATTTGCCTCAAAGGGTCTGTGGTAGCATTTACCAAGAACTCTTGTAAATAAATAAAAGGACAAAACCCCCAGCGGAAACTTGATAGATGTTGTGAATTGACATTTGGGGAACAAAAAACATTCAAATAACCAATAAACACATGGAAAAAATATGGAGCCTCACGAATGATCAAAGAAAGGAAAGGTAAGGCAGCGATGTCATCTTCGACTTTGCTGGACACGTTTTCCCCAAGATAGTGCCTGGCATTGACAAGGATGCAGGGAAACAAGGGATCTGAGGTGGGATTCATAAGCTGGCCGGTAAGTTTTGCAGAGTGATACGGCAGAATGTGCCAAAACTCACAAAAGAAGGGACCAACTTTTAGAAGTCTATTTTCAGGGGGCATCTGGTGGCTCAATTGATTAAGTGTCTGACTCTTGATTTCAGCCCAGGTCATGATCTCAGGGTCGTGAGACTGAGCCCTGCATCAGCTCCGTGCTCTGTGGGGAGTCTGCCTGGGATTCTCTCTCTCTCTCCCCCCTCCCTCTGCCCTTCTCCCCTTCTAGAAAACTCAATTTAATTTAAAAAACAGAAATCTATTTCCAGGATATTCTCTGTGCATCAAGATGTACTTACAGTGGTTTTTAAAATGATGGTGCAGAACAGGGTTGAAACTGAATGAAAAACAATGTGGGATTGGCCAGCGTTCGTCGGCTCCATGCACACGATGCTCAGCAGCTGTGGAGTTTCCAGGAGGGGAGCGTTTTGTCCCCTTGAGAATGTTCCCGAAATGGTTTTGTTGTATGACGAGTACAGAGCACAGAGCAGTGTGCACAGTGCGACTCGTCCCCCCTCCCCCACCCAGTTCCTCCACCAGAAGAGAGAGAACCAATGCGAAGGCCGGAAGGGTCAGCACAGAGTCAGCTGTGGCTAGTCTGGGCCGGCGGTGGTACCAGCGATGTACATGGTCGTTTCAGCTTTCCAGTATCTTCCACGTAGTGTGTAGCGATCGTGGATTCCCTTCACAATTGGACTTAAATGGTCAATAAAAAGAAATGTTCTAGACCAGTTCCCTTGCTGTACCCAGAAGGGGCTGAGGCCTGAGGGAGCTCGGCCTTGGAAGAAGTTGGCTACAGAACGGAAGTTTGAACTCAGATCTCTCTCTCTTTTTAAGAAGATTTTATTTCTTTGAGAGAGAGAATGAGAGAGCAAGCATGAGCGGTGGGGGAGGGGCAGGGTGAGAAGCTGATTGCCCGATGAGCTGCGAGCCTGATGCAGGACTCGATCCCAGGACCCTGAGATCATGACCTGAGCCGAAGGCAGGTGCTCAACTAACTGAGCCCCCCAGGCTTGTTCTTAAGAAAAGTGGGGTTTCGTGTTGACTCAAGTGGTTGCTCCTCCCGGGATCCCCCATCCAAGAAACTCTCTTTAGGAAATAATCCACAATATGGACAGAGCTGTACACACAAAGCTGTTCATCACAGCCTTATTGCGATCGTGGGAATTGTTAATGGTTGAAATGTTCCGTCACGGGGAGTGGCTAAGCAACTATGGCGCGCTCACTGGGTGGGACGCTGTGTAGACACCAGAAGTTGTGGCAGTGCGGAGGTGTGCTGATATGAGAAGGTGTTTTGGTAGCCAGAATGTGTAATGAAAGATACCAGGACATCTGGAGTATCTGGGGGGCTCAGTCGTTAAGCATCTGCCTTCAGCTCAGGGCATGCGTGGTCTGAGGGTCCCGGGATCGAGCCCCGCCTCGGGCTCCCTGCTCGGTGGGAAGCCTGCTTCTCCCTCTCTCGCTCCCCCTGCTTGTGTTCCCTCTCTTGCTGTGTCTCTCTCTGCCAGATAAATAAAATCTTTTAAAAATTCAGGATATCAAATATCTATGTTGTGATTATAGTCATAAATTTAAGATTCAGAAGGGAATGTAATAAGGGAGAGTATTCGTTAAGGTTCGTGATGGGCTATCAGAAAGATTTACTTTCTTTTGTTTTAAAAATTCTAGTCTTTCTATAAAGCTATGTTATTCCTTTTATAATTCCAAAAAAAAATCTAAAAAGTAAAGATAGATGAGCACTTTTCCAAATTCTCTGCCTAGGGTTGGATTCTGGATGGCATCCCTGAAACTCGGGAGCAGGCACTGATGATCCAGACCCTCGGAATCACCCCCAGACACGTCAGTGAGTAACCTGCAAAGGGCCCTCCGGCCAGGGCTGCAGGGCCCACACCCCATGAGCAAGTGCCCTGCTCTCTATGGCCTGTTCCCAGTGCCCAGGCTCAGCCCCATGCCCTTGAAGGCCCAGCAGGAAAGAGGACAACACAGTTGAATTTTTCATAAAGCTAAAGGCATTCAGGGATAGTTCTTAGGAGAATGGGGTTTTGCCTTGACCCTGGTGGTTCCTTGTTCCAGGAATCCCACATCTGAGAAACTCTCTTTAGGAAACAGTCCAAAATATGGCAAGAGTGTTACGCACAGAAATGTCCCTCGGAGAGTGTTACTACAGTGAAAATTGTTAGGGAAATGTCCAAGCGTGGGCTGCCCGGTGTCCTGAGGCAGTCTCTGTGGTCGGTGCTGAGAGGCCCACTCCGTGGGACTCTCGGGGTGGAAGATGGTGGTCGTTAGTGTCTCATTCCACAGCAAGAGAGACAGAAGACAGGTTATTGGGCCCACGAGACTCAGAGGTCTGGACCTGCTGCCCACCGTGCCGTCTTCCTTCCCCGCCCAGTTGTGCTGAGCGCTCCTGACACCGTCCTGATCGAGAGAAACTTGGGGAAGAGAGTCGACCCTCAAACGGGAGGTATGTGGTCTCCACTCCCACCCCACCCCGTGGGGTTTCAGAGATGACGGATGATTGATGAACATCAGAGTAACTGGCCCACCCACCATTTACTGAGCCCTTCTCCACTCGGGGAGCCCACAGAGGGCCCCATGGGGGCCACACAGACTCAGATGCTGCAGGCGGGGCTTGGAGCCAGAAGTCACTTGGGAGATGACGAACTCCAGCAGAGGAGGAGTAGGCGGGCCTGGGAGCTGGGGGAGCCCTGGAGATGTTGAGCTGGGTCTCAGCTCTCAAAGACGAGGCAGTTTAGCGGGGGACTGGGGCCCTTGACCTCTGACCTTAGGCTTTGGCAGCAGACCGCCCTGGGTTTGTGGACCCCAGCCCCCTCCCTTTCCATCTGTCTGATGTGGGATGCGTTGCCCAACATTGTCAAGACTCAGTTTCCTTCCCTGACCCTGGGGTGAGACCTGCCTTGCGATCTGATTGTTGTGGAGACAGTCGTGTGCAGGTGACCCGTCAGAGGGAGCCCTCAGAAGCCACAGCCGTTCTTCCTGTTGTGCTAAGAATCCTCATCCTTGTGTTCTTTTTTTTTTTTTTTTTAAGATTTATGTATTCATTTTGGAGGGACAGAGAGAGTGCGCGCGAGCGTGGACGGGAGGGGCAGAGGGAGAGAGAATCCCAGGCAGACTCTGCGCTGAGCCCAGAGCCAGACGCAGGGCTAGGTCCCACGCCCCCGGGATCATGACCGTAGCGGAGACCAAGCCTGCCGCAGGCGCCCCCTCTCCCTAACGTGATTGTTAACAGAGACCTGCGAGCAGCTCCAGCGCCCGAGTGCGTCCTGCTCAGCTTGGGTTGGACCAGCGCCCCGAGGACTCAGTGCGCTTTGGCCCATGTGATCCTGACCACGTGCCTCTCCCCGCCACGCAGAGATCTATCACACCACCTTTGACTGGCCCTCCGAATCTGAAGTTCAGAACCGACTGACAGTGCCGGGGGGCATCTCGGAGCTGGAGACGGCGCGGAAACTGCTGGAGTATCACAGGAACATCATCAGGATCCTCCCCGCGTACCCCAAAATCCTGAAAGTCATCAATGCTGACCAGCCATGTGTGGACGTCTTCTACCAGGGTAAGCACGAGCGGCGGTGGGCTCCCTGTGCACTCTGGGCGGTGGGCTCCCTCGGCCCTCTTCATCCCAGGGTCAACCCGCAGTGCGACTCAGGGTCTCGAGTCCGTTTAAAGCAGACCTACGCCCACCACTGAACTGTCTTTGGAGCAGTAGCAAAGGTTCGCAAACAGCGGCTGGAGTGCGTGCATGTGCGTGCATGCATGCGTGTGTGCGTGTGTGCATGCGTGTGTGTGCGTGTGTGTGCATGTGCGCATGTGTGCGTGCATGCATGTGTGTGTGTGTGCGTGTGTGCGTGTGTGCGTGTGTGTGTGTGTGTGTGTGTGTGTAGGTAAAGGTGCAGCCCTGAGCCTTTGGAGCCGGGGGCCCTGTGTTCAAATCTCATCCCTAGCACACATCAGCTGTGCAGTCTTGGGCAACTCTCTTACCCTTTGTCCTCAGTTTTGTCATCCCTAAAATGGGAACAAAAAGCGTGTCTTCCTCATCGACTTGGGTGAGGATCACTTGGAATTCTGCAAGTCATGTATCCAGAGTGCGGAGTCCAGCAGCTGGTACAGAGAAGAGCTCAGTAACTTCGGACATCAGTGCTGTTGGGACTCAAGGTCCTGTCCAAAAAGGCCAGGGAAAGTTAGAATGATTCTATCCCAGAGCAGCTGAATTATGATTTGTAATTGCCTCCACATGCAAGTAAATGACATGATAAAAATGACACTTGACAATGGCCCTTTTCGGTATATTCTCTCAAATTCTCTCAAAAAAACTCTTTAAGAAAAGTTTTGTTTTGGTGGGGAGGTGCTTCTGAGCTCCCTGGCCTGGCTGTTCCCTCGGCCCCCACTGGGGGGACTTGCACTGAGAGCCCGGGGATGGCACAGCCTCACGCCCTGAGGGGGTCGGTCAGCGGTGGGGGGGATGTCCAGAAAATGCCTCTAAAGCAAGCCAGGGTATGGACACCGTGCCGTTTCCCTGCGGTTTTGCATCTCGGAAGGGCGTTTAGTAGCAAACACCGAGCTCTGAAGATAAGATTATCTTATGGCATGATTCTGAATTTACACATTAATTACTTCCAAATTACTTAATTAAATTTAAAAGTTCATATGATTGTTCATAAAGAATTCATGCCTGGAATTGTAAATAAAAATGTGAGTAGCTGCATATTAATTATTATTAATTAATAATGCAGACAGATAAATTGAAAATTGGAATGCAAAATTCTGTGTTGTTTTTTAAATCTCTCTGCAGTGCATCCAGCAACCACACATTTTTAAAAAGAATAATTAGATGTTGAGACTGTCTGGGGGATCATTACTTCTAATTAACTGAGTTATTTACTGTAAATTAAGCATCGTTGGTAAGCAGGCGGCTTGGCCTGTAATGTTTGTGCATTTCCGATGTGCCTGGATCGTGGCAGCTCTGAGGACGGAGGGGCTCGAAGGGCTTCCTCCAGCTTATTCTCAGGGGCAGATGTTCCCCGGGCAGCAGGTTACGGAGAGGCCTCCCCAGCCCAGCCAGCTCTCTGCAAAACGGGGCAATGGTACTGTCTCTCGTCGGAGTGTGGCGCCGGTGGAACGAGGTCATGCCCACGGGGTATTTCGTTCAGCAGTTCGCACGAGCTGGTGTGTATGACGTCATGATGATGACCACCAGCAGCACACCTGTAAGATCGCCGATGCGCTTACAGAGGCTCAGCTGTGAGCGAGAGAAAGAGCCCGAGCACAGGTGCTGTAAGCCCGTTTCCCTTTCTTTAGGACCTGAGTTTACTGTCCTCCCGTCCTGTCTTTCCAGCTCTGACCTACGTCCAAACCAACCATCGATCTAACGCCCCGTTCACCCCGCGGGTGCTGCTCTGCGGGCCCGTGGGCAGCGGGAAAAGTCTGCAGGCGGCCCTCCTGGCCCAGAAATACGGCCTCGTCAACGGTGAGTACTCGGCCGCGCCCTGTTTCGGGAGCCTTCCCTGACCCCTCTGCCCTCCCAGGCTTTCCCGCCTCATGGGGGTGGGGAGATCAGCCTTGCTTCTCTTTCTTGCTCTCTGCCGTCAACAATGTTCAGGTAGTCCATCTTTGCACGTATCTACTTTGTTCCTCGCAAAGAATATGGCTATAAAAACACTAACCGCTGGGGCGCCCGGGTGGCTCAGTTGGTTAAGTGACTGCTTTCGGCTCACGTCATGATCCTGGAACCCGGGATCGAGTCCCACATCGGGCTCCCTGCTCGGCGGGAAGCCTGCTTCTCCCTCTCTCACTCCCCCTGCTTGTGTTCCCTCTCTAGCTGTGTTTCTCTCTGTCAAATAAATAAAAATCTTTAAAACAAAACAAAACAAAACACTAACCACTAAAAGCGCTTCGGCAGCCCAAAGAGCCAGTGCATTTTCTAGTCGTTATTTGTTCCAGCCTCTGGAGCAGTCATGGTTCTGGGCTCCGCAGCAGGGCTCTTGTATAATCCAGGGCTGCCATTGATTTATTTTCTCCAGTTCCATTTGGCTCCCCCCAACCCAGGTCAGTGTGCTCAGAGGTAAACCATTTGTGAACCAGGGGAGGACTCCTGGCTCATCCACTTTCAATAAATATTTTACCAGGAGGAGAGAAAATACCGAAATCAGTTCTCCAGGCCTATCCCAAGATGGTCTCAGGCAGGCGGAGATGCCAGCCTGCCTTCGGGAGGATAGGAGTCGGAGAGGAGGAAACAGCAAGAGCCACCCTCGCCACCAACACCACTTCCAGGAAACATCCCACGAGCCCCAGTCACCTCTAGTTATGAAGAAAAAAAAGAGTCCTGCACCTCAAATATAAAAATATGCATTTATATGCCTCCCAGTTCTGGAGATACACCATAGAAATACACATGTATACAGACACACACAAATATATACGCACCACCCTGGAAGGAGCAAGGTTTCGATAAAGGTGATTTTTTAAAAAAGATTTTTATGTATTTATCTGAGAGAGAGAGTGAGAAACAGCATGAGAAGGGAGAAGGTCAGAGGAGGAAGCAGGCCAGGAGCCCAATGTGGGGCTTGATCCCAGGACTCCTCGATCATAACCTGAGCTGAAAGCAGCCTCCCAACCAACAGAGCCAGCCCGGCGTCCCCAAAGATGCCTTTCAAGTGGTTCTCCCCCAGTGTAAAATCCCGGAGCCACTGACAGACCAGGCAGGAGTCCGTAGCAAAAATCGTACCCATAACACGAAGCTAGGGAACTGAGTATTCTGATGAGTGATGAAAACCAGTGACAGGTCCTATCAGTAGTCTTGTGAAAACACTAAATAGTCGTACTTTGGTTTGATAAGCACGGAAAAACACTCTGGACAGCTCAGGAGGAAAATGCTTTTCCTTGCATGGATTTTTTTCGTTTAATTTAAACTGGATTACTCAGGTAATTCCTGCTTTGGGTTTTACCGCCTCAGCCCTCAGCACCTTAATACAGCCTTATTTCAGTCACCGTCGCTGTGCCTTACGCTGTTTCTGCAAGCGGTCATTCAAGAAAAGCAGTTTCTACTTTACGTTGTTTTCCACATACCAGTCATGGAAAATGAAATTATAGGCCTAGATTTCTTCCAAAAATGAAAATAGGAAAGTTCATCATGGTTTCTGCTTTATGGGCTAGAGAGCCCTTTGGGGGCTTCTTTTCCGTAATTGAGCTAATCGGAAAGTTCACGTTTCGCGAAGGCGTTCCTGGTAAGTTCGAGGCATCACGAGGATCCTGTAAGCCCTTCTGAAGGAGCTCCAGTTGGCAGAGGCGCTGTCCACGGAGGGTTCTCTGCAGAAGCCTGCATGTGCCCAGCGCTCCCAGAGCTGCCTGCTCCCCAGGGCCACCCCCAGCTTGGCTCCCGTCTCCCCATTTATGGCCCTTCCCGTGGCAGGCAAACAGCTCCGAGCAAGCAAGCAACCCAACGCTCTCGCCTACGAGGTTGGTTGGAGGACTGGCATTTACAATCGAGAACGAAAAAGGCACAGCTTTTTGAAAGATAGTGGCAGCGTTGGCATGAAGCCTGCAAATCCTGGGGCCCAGGGGCTCCACTGTGTGGATTTGGTTCTGCTGAAACAGACAGGGAACGAGAGGTGCGAGGTGCATCACGGAAGTCGGGGCTACCCAGACTCTGTTAGTAAGCAGGGCCGCTAAGGAAGTTGCGGGAAATCCACGTACGGGAGTGTTAATTCTGTCATTATTAGTTGAAACGAAGAGGCGGCTGTTAAAGAGGAACCTGCAAAGTGGCTCAGTGTCCATGGTCTGTTGTTTAACGAGAGGCGGGGGGAGCC